>JAMPIV010016200.1:0-151532 GCA_024509875.1 Oreohelix idahoensis | reverse complement strand
ACATTACTGTTATTATAACACCCCCCCTGCCCCCTCCACTTATTCCGTGTGTTGAGTGCATATTTTTTTTCCTCTCAACTCATTATATCATATAAGGGGAGGTATAATTTAACCATTGTCTCCCTTTGCATATTTGACCTTAAGACTTTTATTGTCTTTCTCTAAAAGTTTGCCTATACCAATTCTTATATGTACAGTTGCTAAAAATACCATTAGTTAGCCAACTACAACCAATTCTACTTGAAGTGTAAATTAAGCACTTTTCCTCCCCTGACCATATTATTCCTAGAGTCTCCGCCCTTTGATCAAAGCATGATTTCACTCATTCTTATTTCCCTTTTAGCAAGACAACAGTCTTTATTTCAAATTCCTATTCTTATTTCTTAACCAATTTTTCATTCATACCTTCCCTCTTAATCCAAAACCAAATCACCGCTTATAATTCCTGCTTTGAGCATTTTATAAATGCTCCTGGGGCAAAGTGAACGGTGACATACAACCCGGGGCCATACAAATGTTATCCCCATAGGGAGACATTTGTGTTCCATCATCTAGCAATCCCATTCTATTCTTTAACATACCATTATCACCGCGCCTGTATATCTATTCAAAGTCTACAATGTTAAAAAATTTCCCCCAAAAAAATATTTTGAAGCAAAATGTAACGCTACCTCATTGCTGAACCTTAGCTTGAGGCATACCATCAATAACTCAAAAAAAAAAATAAATCATGGCTCTGCACTTATTATCTATATATATATGAATATATATATATATATATATATATATATAATATATATATATATTATATATATATATATACATGTTCCTATTTTTTCGACATGGTCACTGCCTCTGGACACAGAGGTTTGTCAGTACCTTTATATGTCTTGAAATATCTGCTGTTAATGTAATTTATCCATTATACTAGACAGATAAGCAGAAATAACTAATTAGTGGTGCATCAGTAAATATCCTAATGTGATAGTGAAAGATGTCACTATGTCAGAGTTGATGTGCCCGACTGATTCTAGTCTTGGATGCATCAGTCAAATCCTTCACTCTGTCTAAACCTATATATACATGCACTAGTATCTTCATATGTATTGGGGCGATAGTGAAAGATACATGTCACTATGTCAGAGTTGATGTGCCCGACTGATTCTAGTCTTGGATGCATCAGTCAAATCCTTAACTCTGTCTAAACCTATATATACATGCAGTAGTACGTCAGGGTTAACAAAATATCTAACCTTAGGATGTAAAAGTAATATAGTCATGACCCTATAACTGTCATTACCATCATCTCTTAAGTAAGCAGTACCCATAATACCAATACTGCAACCAAGGTTTTTTTTTTTTTCGTTATCTCTGTACAACCAGTGCAGTAAAAAGTGGGGACGTTCATCCTCAGTGCAATATTTGACTATGTCCATGAGTAAGACTCCACTTGACTGAGTCTGGATCACTTCCCTTCTTCTCTTTTTTTTTTTTTCTTTTCTCTTTTTTTTTTTTTCTCTGGTCCTGAATACTTTTATGCCTGAAATAGGTACATTATAATAATTAACATGCATTTAATGTACTATACATATTTTAACCAATGTCAGTGTTGATCATCTGGTATGCTGCATCTTGTACCTTGGGAAGAACACTGTTAAGTTTCCTAAAACTATATGTAGTTATTCTAGTTTGTCACATTCATAAGATTATATGTGTGTACTCTACTGTGTCACAATGATGAACTTCTATGTATTCACTCTACTTTGTCACATTCTTAAGACTATGTTTTTAATTCACTTTGTCACATTCTTAAGGCTATATGTTTGATCTACTTTGTCACACTCTTAAGACTATGTGTAATCTAGTTTGTCAACTCGACTCTCTTTAAAGAAGTTAGTGAGTACTGTAAGTGTCTAAGCGTGCTCCAGTATATGAATATCAACTTAAGCTAAACACAGTGTGACTCAATTAACTATCTTAACTTTAGGTACTATGTTGGTTAGAGTACCGAATTAAACACTATAGCTGGGTTAGTACTTTATGACGACTACACTAAGTTGGAGATTTGTTTTGCGAGTTCCAACAGTGTAATCTCTCTGCTGGAGAGGCGACTGTCATACTGTGACGAAGCTGATATGCATTGCGATGTCGTGTTTATAGTCGCTCTGCAGGAGGTGGGGGGCGAACGAATATTTATATTTTGTTGGAAACCTAGTGAAGGTTTATGTACTTGGCGATGATTTCTTTTGAATCTTGTTCGTAGATGTTCTTGCGGTAATCGTAGCAATTTCGCTCTTGGTGGTGAATCTAGTGACGAAGGTTGGTAAGGGCGTTTGGTAGCTATGCGTATTTCGGTGGTGGTTGTATCATCCATACACTCTATGTCGCTGTCTTCTTGTTCTGTTACATCAAGTTCAGATTCCACCTGTGCTGAAGGCGTATTAATGACATTCTTGTTGCTATTTATGTGCTTCGCTGTAGGACTCTGGGTATGGTGAGTAATGTTACTTTTCGTCACTTGTAAAGACTGTTCGTCATCGCTATCCGAGCTAGAGTATGTAGGCTGGTGTCGACTGGAGGTTGACGGTTGTAGTCCCTGACTACCATGTTCTTCTGTAAAGTTGCTACCGTGGGGGGCTATGTTTCTCGTTGCTGATTTCAAAGGTCTGTCATCTTCGCTATCCCAAGTAGAATGTGTAGACTGGTGTTGACTGGAAGTTGACGGTTGTAGTCCCTGACTACCATAGTATGTTTGACTTGTTATGGACGCATGAGGTTCTTCGTCCTGTGTCGACAGTGGCGTATTACTATCTCTCCCATGTAGGCGATTGTCTCTGTATATTAGTCTTTCTCTCAATTCTGCTGGTGGAATGTCATCTTCATCTTCTGAGTCTTCTCTGCAGCGAACTAAACGATGTACAGCGTCTTGGAGTTGACCTGAAGTGTTACGTTGTTGTAGGCTAATGTTCTGCTCAACATCGTTTTCTTCACGTGAAGTACTTAATGTCTCTGTGGAATCATAATAACTCAACGTGACTTTTCGTATTGGTCTGCTACTGCATAAGGCTGGCGGAGCTATAGAGCGATGATCATCTAGGCTGGTATTCTCTTGTGGCTGTTAATTGTATTTGTCACTTCATTTTGTTCCATCATTGTTGTCTTCTGCTGCAGCTTCATCAAGAAAGAAAAATCTAAGCCTCTAGTATTTCTGCCGTTATCACCACGGCTTTTCCCAAAAGTTTTCCGCCGTACCACCGCGGCCTCAATTGTACGTCTTACATCTCCATTACTCTTCTCCTCTACTGCAGTAACCTATTAGTCAGGTGTACTCAGTCCTCTCGTATGTGCGGTATAGACCAATTATACTTAGGCTTCTCAAGACTAAGTTGCCGCCGCCATATTGTTTATATTATATATGCTATGCCTGTACTCTCATAGCTTCCTGCTACTATCTCCCATTCTCCTTACTTATTGACCATCTCTATTGCCTCCTTAGTTTTAAGCGCCTCTAACGCTATCAGTTTATCAATATCTTTAATCTCTTCTACTATTCTGACTTCATTAACACTTTGCTTCCTCTCTACCTCTCTATCTCGTATATCTCCCGAGTTTCTCTCAACCTCTCCACTTCTTACTTCATCAACCGTTTGCCTCGGTTTCTATCTATCTTCCACTTCTTCCCTTCTCGCACTCCCTGAGTTCCTCTCAGGTTTTATGTCGCTACCGCGACCTCTAATTATATAACTTATTTCTCTCCTCCTCTCTTCTCATTTCTGTCATCTAACATTTTCGTTATGACCATGTCTAATTCATTTCTTATCTCTAGAAACTGTGTCCGATACTTTCCTTCTAACAATGTCCATACTGTTCTTCTTGACCCGTCAAACCCAGGCTGTGCTATGATGATTTCTATTTCCTTCTTCAACTGCTCTATCTTTGGTTCGGTCGTCTTATTCTTTACTTCTGCGATAAATCTATACTGTGGTACAACTACTTCTTGAGCCATCTTGACTCTGTCCTCCCCATACTCCTCTTGCATCATCTCGTTCACAAGCTGTCTTACTCTTGTATTCTTTTTGATAGGTCTATATCAAACCTTATTTCTAGCAATTGGTGCACCTTCTTTACTGTCAAATTGTTGAGGTCTCCTTCTCTTAGGATGCATTTTATTGCTTTCTTCAACTCCTGTTCACTTAGGTTAGCTACCTTGATAATTTTCTTCTCCTTCGGACCACTGTTAACATTCTGTACTGTACTTGTACGCCTGCATGATGTGTCAGCGTTAAGGTCAGCATCTGTTTGTGTTGCGGAACTTGCAACTCTATTGTCTGTTTGCGTGAATGACACTGCAAACTCCTTCTCTGTGGTGTTGCTGAATCTATCTATGCTGATGCTGTATTCTTCAGCTCTGGAACCGGTACATGACTTTGCAAGTTCAGGTCAGTTCTTTCTGGATCTTTGCATTTGACAGTTTCTTGTTTCTCATCTTGTAATTTATCTTGAATGTTACTTTGTTGTACGTTATCAATTATATTCTTGTTACTTTGACTTGACTTTCCCATCTGAAGAAGTAATGTCTTTATGTCTTCTAGAACACCTATTCCTTTTGATACTAGACTGTTCAGCATCTCATCAGCAGTTTCTAGTTCTGAAATATTAACAATTGCTTGATGGGCTTTTCTGCACTGTTTATCTTTCTTACTCTGTGCTTGACTCCATAGCATTGACAAGATTGTACTTGACTTCATGATGTCACTGTCGCTTTTCATATCTCTTTCTTCGGATGTCAGCTTCTCTAACTTATCAACCATTTCAGTACTGTATAAATCAGGTAAGTCCTCTGTTTGTACTGCGACATTCTGTGTTTGAGGTTGCATTCTAGTAACTTGTCTTTTCTGGACTGCTTGTGGACTTGTTGTCATTTCTGTTAATATCTTTGTATTTGTTCTTGTTGGTATTCTGTGATGTTTCTTCCCTGATTTGATTTGCCCGATGTGTGCTCTCCATCCATCTTCTGTTGTGAGTAGGCCAACTTGACCGTTGTTTGATGTTATGTTTTTAAACTCCCATAACTGTCTGGTTTTAATTTCATTGATAAAATTTCTTAATGTTATTCTCTGTGCTCTCTTGTTCAAAGTGTCCCAGTGTTTGTTATAACCATTCCGTCGTGAGTTGTTGTAGTTTTGTTGGTGTTGATACTCCATCTCTCCTTGTGATGTAGCCATGTCACTTTAAGAAGGGTTGGTCACGGCGCCAATTAATCTAATATGTCACCGCTGGACTGGGTGTTTTAAAGACTGGTCCAAGAAGGCACCAATTAATCTAATATGTGTGACCGTGTTGGTGAACTCCCAGGACTGGTCACGATACCAATTAATCTAATATGTGACAGTGCTATCTCTTCTTATTATAGTAAACTAGGTGACTGGGGCAGGCCTAGTTGTCTACCTTCTGGTTGTCAATTTGATCCATTGACCTATCTTCCAAGTAAGAGTATATCTTAATACTGGCCCTCACCGCCAGAGCTATTGATTCCTGGATGATATCTTCTCAAACTTCCAACCTAAACTCGTTCCATCCCTTCTTATGATGTTACTTAAGTGACAACTTCGTATAGCAGTTATTCCCTTATGTCTATTATCTTGTTTACTCAAGCACTCAACAACCTTTTAGAGAGTTAACCCAACTTGAGAAGTGTTCCATCAAAACAAGTGATTTATTTACATCAAAAATTCCATCATAACAGGAGGCATGTGGTACAAATTCCAGGTACAAACATTTCCTAACTGCCTCTTGTATGTCCCATTCCTTCTGGGCACATTCACATACCTATATATATAGTTATAGCTCTCTGCCTGAGAACATATTCAGGTATGGTTTATACATATTTTCTTCCCTTAAGGCTTTTCTATTTATTCTGGCTTCTCCCAAGCCTTTCATCAACTCTTTCCTGAGTTGTTTTCTTTCATCTACTAATCCTGTCAATTTTGACTCAATTTAATCAAATACCATCATCTAAAAATTCATATATGCAAATCAATACATTGGGATAGGGGAGCCGCGCTAGCGTAGTGGTTACAACACCGCTCTGGCGACCGGGTGATTCAGGATCAAACCCGGGCGACGGCATTTGAGGATTTTTCGTCGACCGGGAATTGGACTGGATTAACTCGAGACCTGGCGATGACATTTGAAGGAGTGTCGTCGACCAGGGATTGGCGGCTCCTGAGCCGACCCAGCTGCAATGGGTACCTCCGAAATCGGAGAGTATTTGCCTGAATGGCGAGGGACACCTGTCTCTGTACAAGTAAAAAGGGATACTCACGTAAAATCAATGTCAGGTTAGACATAGTAATAACCTGAGATTTCGCCTCGAGTATTAGCGGGCGTACGAAAAAAAAAATAAAAAAAAAAAAAAAAAAAAAAAAAAAAAAAAAAAAAAAAATACATTGGGTACACCTGTTGCGGCATCCTCATACTTCTACCTGCTAGAGAGCGCATGTTTCATCCTGTAAATACAATCAGCCTTCAATTGCTTACTCATCTTACTTGTAGCAGTCGATGTTGCAAAGTTCATTATACAATAGCCCAGCACGGCTATTAAATCCCCGTTCTCCTGTAAAATCTTCTCAGCTCACTTAATTAGTCTCAGGTTATTCACCTGTCAATTTTGTAGCTTCAGCTTCGTTTCTCATTATTCTGCGCTCCCCTAGTTGTAGCGTCCATAACCTTGTAATACTTTGTTTCAACTTCTGAAATCATTCTATTCAATGTCTATCAAAAGTTATGAGTCAAAGGACCTACTTACTCTGGTTGCACAGAATCCTCACAATACTCATATTTCTTACTGTCACCTCTTATCTCTAAACCTATTTTTAAAACACCATTCTGTCTTTCATATGTGAATAGATTCTACTACTCTAACTAGGTCTATAGGATTCTTCAGAAGTATTCATTCTGTTTCCCACAGAAATTAAACTTGAGCCTGGCAGAATACACATTCCTGCCACTCTACGTCCTTAACTAGGACTGCTCCTGCGAAAATGCGTCCGCTCGACAGCGCGTCTAAATGGGTTCTCCTCTATAAAATCATTATCAGCTCATCTGTCCTTGTTTACTGTAAATTCATTGGTTCCTCCTATTCTTCGCTCAGCTGAAATATGTTCACGCTTATCCACTGTGTAAACAACTCAGTGAAGTGTCATCCGTTGTCCTGGTAAACTTTTCACGTGCATATTTTTTTCCTCTCAACTCACTTAATCATATAAGGGAGGTAATTACCCATTGTCTCCCTTTGCATATTTGACTTAAGCTTATATTGTCTTCTCTAAAGCTTGCTATACAATTCTTATATGTACATTTTCTAAACCATAATTACCAACTCACCAAATCTACTTATGTGTAATTAAGCACTTTCCTCCCCTGACTTTAATAATTAGAGTCTTCTCCCTTTGATCAAAGCATGATTTCACTCATCTTATTTCCCTTTTAGCAAGACAAATAGTCTTTATTCAAATCTATTCTTATTTCTTAAACCATTTTTTCATACCTTCCCTCTTAACCAAAACCAAATCACCGCTTATAATTCCTGCTTGAGCATTTTATAATGCTCCTGGCAAAGTGAACGGTGACACAGGTTGGCCTGAACATCAATTTGAAGAAGACAGAGGTCATGACACTAAATGTGGGCAATCCTGAGCCAGTAACAGTAAGGAACCAGAAGTTAGAACAGAAAGGCACATTTACATACTTAGGATGCATAGTAACACTAGACGGTGGAACAAGCAAGGACATTAACAGACAGAATGAATAAAGCGAGAACAGCCTCTGCTGTTCTCAACAACATTTGGAAGTCTTCCCAGTACAGCACAAACACCAAATTAAGACTTATGAGAGCTGTGTACTTTCTGTGCTTCTCTATGGTGCGGAATGTTGGAGAGTAACAGAGAAGGAAATGTCGAAACTGTCCTCCTTCCACACAATCTGCCTAAGGAAAATTCTCCGAATCTTTTGGCCAAACACCATCAGCAACCAAGAACTACTTATTCGGAGTAACCAGGAGGACATGCACACCATCATAGCTGGCAGACGCTGGAGTTGGGTTGGCCACGTCCTCAGAAGGGACCCTGATACCATCACAAGAACAGCTATGCTATGGACCCCCGAGGGAAAGTGAAAGACAGGCCGATCAAAAACAACTTGGCGGAGAACTGTGGAAGCTGAGATGCAAAGAATGAACCACAGTTGGGGCACTGTACGAAGGATGGCCGCCGACCGAGCAAAGTGGAATCAATTTGTTGCTGCCCTACAAGACGCCACCAGGCGTGATGGCAGAAGACTGTGTAAACACTATTCCACAAACATCACTTGTAAGGCTTCTCTCCGTTATGTATTCATTTTGTGTCTGTTAAGATAATAGCATTGTGTAAACCCTATTCCACAGACATCACACTTGTAGGGCTTCTCGCCTGTATGAGTACTAAACTAATCATAGATGCTGATCAGCTTACCACTTCCTACGGCATCAGAATAGTTATGCAGTGGATCCCCAGTCACTCAAATACACCAGGTAATGACCAAGCAGACAGATTAGCAAAGAGAGGAACAAGTCAAGAATAACCACTCACAGCAACAACTCTCCAATCAGCCAAAACACTCATATGAACAACAAACTAAGAAACTTGGCTGAACAGAAGAGCCATGGGAAATACTGGGAAAGAGTATTACAGACATATGGACAGTCCTGATCCTAATGACAACATTGGCCATCTTACAAGGAGAGATCAGAGCACCATTTTCTGGCTCAGAACACTACATATACCACTCAAAAGTCACTTGAACAGAATCCAACCACAACACTCTCCAGAGTGCCAGCTATGTAAATACCCCTATGAAACTGTTGACTACCATCTGTTTGAGTGCCCAGTACTGTCAGGACACTATAGACGATGTCCCCAATTGTCAGGAACAATATTATGGTGGGTGTGGGTTGTATGAAGATGGTGATCAACAATGGCTCGTACGAATTAACCCAACGCCACTGGTACAGTTGCATTACATTTATTAGACTGATAGATAAATCGTGGAAATCAATTACATTTAGCATCACATTATTGACATCACATCCAGGCTGACATTGCCTGCAGGAAATAACTCTTAACTCTCATGTTCACGAACTGACTTTACAGGAACACACACTAACAGTAAGACCTTGGTGCGGCATACCCTCCTCGCACAATCATAACACCATCCAGGTGTGATTCACTTATTCTAAGTGGTTGGCGGCATTAATCATCGCCATAAGATTCTCTCAGAATCTCCTCCAGGCAGGAATTCAACAACGCCTGTATTTATTCCAATACAGCTACAAGGCGGGAAACACGTCGCTTTTCTTCCCAGTAGCTCCAGGGGCGGACACTGCAATGCCCTTGTTACGTACATTTATTACCTAAGGGGTAGTCTTCGGTCCTGCCAAATGTACGCACCAGTTTTATGTAGTTATATTGTTTGTGCGTTCGATTGATTCACGCACTGACGTGCACAATGCTGGGTGAGTTGCTTTGGACGCACGTGTAACCTAGTTGAGTAGTTTGTGACGTCATGATAGGGGCAGCCCGGACGACATTTTATGTCCGCAGTGTTATTATTTGATTCCTGGCAGATTTGAAGAAGCCAGCAGTTGTATTCGTATCTATTGGTCTTCATGGCGAAGCCAATAGTGGATGTCTGAAGTAAGTGTCGCCCCATTTCGTATGGCAAGTTTAATTATGTAAATTAAAGTATCAGGCCGCTCCTATTAATGGTCTAGCGGGAATTCATCGGAGATGACATTCCTAGAATTGGACACACGGAGTCGATAGCCTTTGGAATCTTTTGTAGAGGGAGAATCCATATGTGGAATCAAGTTAATGTATATAGATATATGCTTCACATGTTTAATATGCCGTTTTACCTATGCCAAAGTCGTGGTATGGATACCGAGAGGTTAGCCAAGATGAAACACTAACTTGGTTGTATTGTTATATCTGCCTTTTGTTTGGATTGGATATGCTATCCAAGATATTTTACAACAAAGTCTGGGATGCTTACAAGTATGATATAAATTATTGCTCCGTGAGAATGAATCCGTTTGCCTTAATAAACGTCCTTGGGAGAAGGTCGATGGACGTTAATTACCATGTCTGTTATATGAAATGGAAGTGATCCTTAGTCACTGGAATAAGAGAACTTAACTGTTAGAGAATCTACAACAACTTTTAACAGTGATATTAACATTTTAACGTATGATCTTCACATCTGTAACTATGATTGTCTTGTTCCACTTCGTTGGTGTCACGTCAATAAAATACATGTACAGTAAACACCGACTTGTGTGCTGACAATACTTACCCAGTTCACCCAATGCAACGATACCTGTTGGAATGTTCGTTTGAAGAAGTTTATTGACATTTTGTTCGTATTCAACCATTCGCGTGATAAAATCAATACCATTACCATAAACGGACTCCAACAGAAAATGGTGTGCCAGCGTGGTTTGAAAATAATTATTTCAAAGGAACGAACGCAAGCCAAGGAATCGTTTGAAGATGGGATTTGTTCTTTCAAGGTGACATCATCTTAAATTTGGAACATTGTAAAAATGAATCAGAATCAACTAACCGTTACCTCAAGGTCATCAATCAACCTCCAGGTCCAGTTGTACGGTGACTAACTGCACTTGGGATCACCTATTCCTCATTACGTGCGAGCTTGTGTTGAAAAAGCAGAACGAAGTATTTTATTCCTCCAGTACATACACGGGGACGAGGCACATTGGTTGTTCTTTCCGGCACGCGAGATGAGTATAGCGTGTTGTCGTTATACACTTTATTACATTTAGCTGTGCCTTTAATGTTCATATCTATATTTTCTATATTATTTGTTATGTGTTGTGTATTCTTTGCGGGAGGTTGGGAGGTAGATCTGACGAACGAGATCCATCTCGAAGTCAATTCGGGCTCTTCGTCAGACGTTCTGTAGGACATTATTTTGCAGACTTCCCGCAGTGGAATGTTCCTACGCGTGAGCGTAGAAGGATTCTAGGTCCACTGTGTTTGGTGGTCTGTAACACCTATCTGTTCTAGCTGTTTCGTCAAGTTTTACTTGTTGTTCTCATAGTTCTTTTTAATCGTACCTTATTTTCATGATGTATTTTGTTTGTGATTATTGTCCATCTCACCTTTCCTGTCGTTTAGTTTTTTACAAAACCATTGTTTTTACACTGTGTTGTCTATTGTCTTGTTAACTATCTGATCGTAGTTATCGTCGTATATTTTTACGATATTCTATTTTAGTTATACATTTTATTTTTTTTGATTTCTACGATTGTGTTCACCCGTCCATTTTATCATGTCTTGTCGGTTATGTTTCTATTGTCTTTCTCGTTGTTCATTTCATGACATTTGATTACATAAATTTATTGATTAATAACATATTTAATAATTATATGATAACATTATACCGTTCTAGAACAGGAACGAAGAACACTAGTTGTAGTAAAACTTTTAAATAGTATTATTACATAATAATATTGAAATGGCTACCTTAGACTATTTCATTAAGCAAGCAAAAGCTCTTCAGATGGCTCCTGATGAAGCTAAAGCATTTGCACTGTCAGAATATAAGAAAGCTCAAGAAATAGAAGCTGATCAGAGAAGATTGGAAACTTTACGTTTGGAAAATTTGAAATTTGAGGCAGATCAAAAACGAATTGAGGCTGAGGAACATGAGAAGAAGATGAAATTTGAGGCAGATCAAAAACGGATTGAGGCGGAGGAGAATGAGAAAAAAATGAGATTAGCCGCTGAATTAGAAGAGAAACGATTTCAGCGAGAAGCAGAACAGAAGCAAAAGGAGTCTGAAGAAAGACTTAGAAAAGAAATGGAAGAAAAAAGATTAATAGCTGAAAAAGAAATGGAAGTTAAACACAAGGAAATGGAACTAAAACAAAAAGAAATAGAAGAAAGGAGATTAATAGCTGAACAAAACACAAAACGACTTCAGCTTGAGATGGAAGAGAATGATAGAAAACGACAGCATGAACTGAAATTAGCAGAGTCAGAATATGAGAGACTTAGGTTAACTCAGGAAGCTAATTCTCAGAGAACTTTTGAAAGCCACACTTCATCCAGACAGGATCATTTTAAGGAGATTCACCTTAAATTGCCAAAATTTAATCCCCCGTCTGATGACGTAATATTCTTCCTGGATAGGTTTGAGGCCACTTGTGGGTCTTATAACGTGGATAAAGCTCTATACTGTACATATTTATCCAGATTACTTACAGGAGATGCATTAGCAGTTTATCATACCACCAGCATTGGTGAGAAAAATGACTACAATGCTCTTAGAGCAGCACTTCTGCAAAAATTCCAAATGACAGAAAACGAATATCGTTTGAAATTTCACACATTACTACCTCAATTTGGCAGAAATTTTAGTGATTTTCTGTCACAGATACGACTAACATTAGAAAGATGGATCGAATTATCCAAAATTGAAAAGTCGTATGAAGGTCTCTTTGATTTACTGATGCGCGATAAGGTACTTTCGTCGGTAAATCCTACATTTCTCGCATTTTTACACGAACGGAAACCTTTATCAATGAAAAACTTAGAAGAACATGCAAAAATTTTTGCACTGCTCACCCAAACATGGATCTAAGTAACGCGCAGATTAAGAGTGAATTGCCTGTTGCTTTTGCAGCACAACAAAACAATTTTTCACGAAATCGTTCTTTTAGTGCTGATAGATATGTCAATAAGGGAAATAATCATAATTTCACCAATGATAACTTTTACAAAGGGAAGCAATTTCAACAATCTGCTCCATTTAATGTTTCTTGGAACCAAACTCACAGATCACGAGATTTTGGTAACAATTATTTTAAAAATAATCAAGGACATTATAATAAACAAAACTGGAGATCAAGGTCTCAGGGTCCGCAAAACAGACAATTTTTTGGAAATAAACCATTTAACCAACATCATAACGATCATTCTACAAATTATCGGACTAATCCAAATGTTAACTCTAGCAGAAACGACAATTATGGCAATTTTAATGACAAAAATCACAATCGATCGCGCCGACGAGATAGATCGTCGAATAATACAGTTAGACATTCTAATGTTGCTTTTAATGATATACAGGCTAATACTGAACAGGGTAAAGTAGCTGAAACTCACAATGCTATGTCTTGTTCTCTAGATTGTTCCCAGGTGAAAGACTGCCCAGAATGCTCGACTCTTTTCCAGCCTAAGGCGATCACGACGCTGCGTTGCGGACATACCTTGCCTAGTCTACCTGCAGTCTGCATGGCCACTCCTGCGTCAGTACACCATGGACAGGGCTCTCTTAAGTTTAACAGAGGATTTGTTAACAATATTTCATGCTCTCTTTTATTCGACTCAGGTTGTACGACAGTGGGCGTCCGGACATCACTGATCGACCCTAGTTGTGCGACGGGCAGGGTTGTGAAATGTGTCACGTTTGGCGGAACTGTGGAAACATTCCCCACAGCCATTATAACACTTCATACTCCATTTTTTTCAGGACAGATCCAAGCATGTCTTCTTCCAAATCCAATTTGTGATTTGATTCTTGGTCGCATACATGGTATTAAAGAGTGTACACCTCAGCAAATTGCTGAATGGGAAGAGCGACATATTCAAACTGCAAATGCAGTAGTGACTAGAGCGCAAGCTATTAATATGTCGCATGATACACCTATTGAACCTACAGTTCATACCACTTGTGATGATGATGCTCCTATTTCACGGGAGTTGTTTGCAACATTGCAAAAGAATGATAATTCATTAAAAAAATTCTTTCAGTATGTTAACAAAAAGAATACAAGCAACAAACTTGCAAAATCTAGACATGACTTTATACTTAAAACGATTAGACCATTTGATAAAATGGCCATTGACATTATTGGTCCAATGCTTCCATCTGCTAGAGGGCATACGCATATTCTTACGTGCATTGATATGTGCACTCGTTGGCCTGAGGCCATCCCTCTCAAGAACACTTCATCTGCCAGTGTAGCAGAGGCATTGATGTTAATCTTCTCACGCATTGGTTTTCCACGGAAAATCTTGTCGGATCATGGGGTTCAATTCATTTCTGAATCCATGTCTCAAGTGATGAAGACATTAGGTATAGATAGATCTCTTAGTTCTATTTATCATCCGATGTCAAATGGGTTAATTGAGCGTCTCAATAGGACACTCAAGCAGTTGTTGGGTAAGATGACTCAAGACCATCCCCAAGACTGGGATCGGGTCCTACCCGCTTGTCTCTTTGCGTATCGCGAGGTACAAAATCAAGCAACGGGTTTTTCTCCGTTCCAGCTTGTTTTTGGCATGCAACCACGCGGTCCGATGTCGTTAATCCACGACTTATTGGTGGATGAGAATATTGAAGAGGAAACTCAATCCTCTTATGAGTATGTGATCTCTCTTAGAAAGAAAATCATAGATGCTTGTAGACTAGCTACTGCATCATCCGAACATGCCAAAGAAAAAGCTCGTCTATCTGCAAACAAATATAGACGTCTTCGCCAGCTCATACCTGGTGATGAAGCTTTTGTATTACTTCCTGCGCATAACAATCGTCTTTTAATTACCTGGAGAGGTCCTTTCAGGATCATCTCAAGAATATCCGATGTCGACTACATCGTTGATGTTAATGGCAAACATAAAACCTTCCACATTAACATGTTGAAGGAGTATTACTCACGTCCTGATTACTTACAGTCAGTGTTTCAGGCAACTGACGATCCTACACCACCTATTCAACACTATTCTAGTTTGTCAGTCATCCAAGAAGAGGAATCTTCTTTCGATGATGTACAACTACCAATACCAGTTGTACCACTCCATTCCACTGAGAAATGGAATGATGTTACTATCTCATCTACTCTTACTGATGATCAACGTCAGCAAGTCTCTAATATTCTACACACGTATGAGGATGTCCTTACTGACATCCCAGGTCATACGTCAGTCATCCAACATGACATTATTCTGACTGACGATACACCTATTCGAGTTCGCCCATATCCTATTCCTTTACACTTTCGTGATAAGGTTGATAGGGAATTGGATGAGATGCTTCAATTAAATATAATTGAACCATCTTCATCACCATATTCTTCTTCTATGGTAATCATTCGGAAGAAGGACAACAATATACGTCTTTGCGTAGATTACAGGAAATTAAATAAAGTTACAAAATTCGATGCGGAACCATTACCTCTTTTAGACGACTTATTAGAGAAATTGTCTCATGCCACATTCTTTTCGAAATTTGACCTTTCAAAGGGTTATTGGCAAGTGCCATTAACCCCTAAAGCAAAGCCATTCACCGCTTTCTCGACGCCAAAGGGTCTTTTTCAATATAATTTTATGCCATTCGGGTTAATGAATGCGCCAGCTACCTTTGTACGCATGATGCGCCGCATATTGTCTCATCGTCCCGATGTCATTACTTATATAGATGACATCTGTCTTTTCAGTGACTCTTGGGATGAACATATTCAGGGTTTAAAATCTTTACTTTCTACCTTACGGGATTACAACTTAACAGCAAAACCTTCAAAGGCTTTTGTCGGTTTTCATGACATCTCATTTCTTGGTCACCGTATAGGTCGCGGTTTAATATATACAGAAGACAGTAACGTCTCTAAAATTTTAAACATCTCAGCACCTAAGACAAAAAAACAAGTGAGGTCACTCTTAGGACTAATACAGTTCTATTCTAAATTCATCCCTCATTTGTCTACTATAACTGCACCTCTTTCTTCGTTACTGAAGAAAGGCACACCTAATGTAATAAAGTGGTCGCAGGATCACCAAACGGCGTTAGACTATATAAAACAAATTTTTTCAAATAAGCCTTTTTTAAGGTTGCCTAACAAAGATCTCACCTTTGTTCTTCGCAGTGATGCTTCTTCCTACGCTATCGCGGCAGTTTTGATGCAAGAATACGGAGGTACCTTATTTCCTGTTATGTACGTATCCAGAAAGCTTACGACGAGTGAAATGAAGTACTCCGTTCTCGATAAAGAGCTCCTTGCTCTTGTATGGTCAATCACAAAACTGGAACGTTACCTGCTCGGCTCACACTTTGTGGTGGAGTCTGACCAGAAAGCTCTTACGGCATTGAATACTGGAAATGTTAAGTCATCAAAGTCAGCGCGTTACGCTATAGCTCTCCAGCCATTCCACTTTGAGATACGTGCTATTCCTGGAGTGCAGAATGTATTTGCAGACTGTCTTTCAAGATGCCCTAGTGAACTTGGTGAAACTAAACTACTTTTGGATCGAGAAACGTCCTCACCGAAACATGAATAACTTTGTACAGTGTCGTTAATTGTACATCTGTGAATACTATGTGTAGTTTTACAGTATTCGTATATATAACTTTCAGAATATACTTACGTATGGATTATAACATTATTTCTTGTGAAGTAACGTTTTATTAGAACGGGAACAGTGATATTAAAGTAACATTTTTTTTAGTATGGAAACATTGGAAAAAAGCAACAAATAGACATTCATTAGTGTTATGGAACATATTACACTACATATCGTGTTCGTTAACTTATTTCGTGCATGGAACATTAGGAACCTATTCTTGTTGACTCTAAATAGTTCTGAACGAATATTCACAATGACTGAAATTAGAATTACTTAGAATAAATTACTAGTTATTTATTTATGTGTAATTAAATACTAGAATTAGATTAATTCAATTTAATCAAATTGATTGTTTATAAATCACACATCTACTAACGTTATTAGTGTCTCGCAATACGTGTAGTCACGTATCCCACTACATGATATTTTACTTTTAGATAACTAGTCAAACTTACTAGTGTTAGATATCAGTAAGTGCGTTGCTTCTTAAAGTGTTTAATTTTACATTGCTTCATTTTTGCACATTGTATTTCAAAATTTTCTGTTTCACTGATTCTTTTATCATTGATTATCATCAGTGTTGCTGTTCATTTTCATTTTTTGAAATCATATGTTTCAAATTTTGTTGAAAACTTAGTTCAATTTTATTATCATCTTTTTTGTTGATTTTTCATTTTCATTTTCATTTTTTTCAACTTCTTTTTACTTCGAATATTACCACATCGTTCCAAAGTAGGTCGATGGTGGATGTGTGCTTTAATGCATACTGTCATTTAGTTATATTAATTTCAAGTCAATATTCTTTTCTTAATATGATATAATTTTATGCATGTCATAAATCTTGTTGTAGTTTTGACTCACCTCTCTCGAGTAATTATTTCGAAAAAAATTAATGGGATTAATTTTTTTAAGGGGAGGTAATAAGGGAGCTGTTACGTACATTTATTACCTAAGGGGGTAGTCTTCGGTCCTGCCAAATGTACGCACCAGTTTTATGTAGTTATATTGTTTGTGCGTTCGATTGATTCACGCACTGACGTGCACAATGCTGGTGAGTTGCTTTGGACGCACGTGTAACCTAGTTGAGTAGATTGTGACGTCATGATAGGGGCAGCTCGGACGACATTTTATGTCCGCAGTGTTATTATTTGATTCCTGGCAGATTTGAAGAAGCCAGCAGTTGTATTCGTATCTATTGGTCTTCATGGCGAAGCCAATAGTGGATGTCTGAAGTAAGTGTCGCCCCATTTCGTATGGCAAGTTTAATTATGTAAATTAAAGTATCAGGCCGCTCCTATTAATGGTCTAGCGGGAATTCATCGGAGATGACATTCCTAGAATTGGACACACGGAGTCGATAGCCTTTGGAATCTTTTGTAGAGGGAGAATCCATATGTGGAATCAAGTTAATGAATATAGATATATGCTTCACATGTTTAATATGCCGTTTTACCTATGCCAAAGTCGTGGTATGGATACCGAGAGGTTAGCCAAGATGAAACACTAACTTGGTTGTATTGTTATATCTGCCTTTTGTTTGGATTGGATATGCTATCCAAGATATTTTACAACAAAGTCTGGGATGCTTACAAGTATGATATAAATTATTGCTCCGTGAGAATGAATCCGTTTGCCTTAATAAACGTCCTTGGGAGAAGGTCAATGGACGTTAATTACCATGTCTGTTATATGAAATGGAAGTGATCCTTAGTCACTGGAATAAGAGAACTTAACTGTTAGAGAATCTACAACAACTTTTAACAGTGATATTAACATTTTAACGTATGATCTTCACATCTGTAACTATGATTGTCTTGTTCCACTTCGTTGGTGTCACGTCAATAAAATACATGTACAGTAAACACCGACTTGTGTGCTGACAATACTTACCCAGTTCACCCAATGCAACGATACCTGTTGGAATGTTCGTTTGAAGAAGTTTATTGACATTTTGTTCGTATTCAACCATTCGCGTGATAAAATCAATACCATTACCATAAACCTGCCATCAATGGTACCTATACCTTGTAGCGGTATGGCAGCTTGTGTACCCTGACAATCCCCAGAGCTATGCCAGTGGGAGTTTTACTCCTGGTAGGTTCAACCATGCTGGACTGGTCTGCGTGGGTAGGGGTCAGACAAAAGCTGGTACCCTGGTCCTCCAGGTTGGGGGTTTTAGCACAGGGCCGACACCCCTGTCTGTGTAAAAAATCACACACGTTACGGAAACAGCAATAAATGGAAATACTTTGATGCGGGACGGACATCCGGAGTCTCAGGCTCGTATGACTGACAGTGGTGAAAGCCGAAAGGAAGCCACTGGCATGAAAACGGATGCCCAGACCGCAAAACACGAAACCAGAATTGGTTTTTGGAATGTCAGAACTATGAACGAGGCAGGAAAGCTGAGACAGATTACAGCAGAGATGAGGAATTACAAACTACATATCCTGGGAATAAGCGAGAGCAGATGGACAGGGATGGGGAGAATAAAAAACAGCTACAGGGGAAACAGTACTTTATTCTGGTAGATGAGGGACGGTCAGCACAACGAAGGTGTAGCCATTATCCTTAAGAAAGGAATGGAAAGGTCTTGTACTGGAATGGAAACCCATTAACAACAGACTAATAAGAGCAAGACTGAGAGGGAGATTCACCAACACCACAAATTATACAAATGTTATGCACCAACAAATGACAGCGACGAAGAGATCAAGGACGAGTTTCTATCAACAGGTACAAAAGGAAATGGAAAACTGTACCCAGGTACGATCTTATTATAGTAATGGGAGACCTAAATGCGAAAGTATGGAACACACAATAATTATATAACGAAAGAGTAATGGGAAATGCGGCAGTGGAACAGTAAATGAGAATGGGGACAAATTAATAAGCTTCTGCAGTATTAACAACCTGGTCATCGGAGACACACTTTTTCAACACAAAGAAGTGCACAAGTTAACATGGGAATCACCAAACGGACGAGACAAAAACCAGATAGATCACATAATTATCAATGGCAGATGGAGACATGCACTACAAGACGTGAAAGTAAGAAGAGGCGCAGATGTGAGAAGTGATCATCACCTAGTAGTAGCAAGACTGAAGGTGAAACTCAGAGCTGCTGGACCAGTTGCAGTCAAACAGAAAAGATACAACATCACGAAACTTAAGGACCCCCTCACCAGAAAAAAGCGTTTGTCATGGTCGACGTAAAGAGACGATATCTGATTACCAAAAGCCAGGAAAAAGAACAGAGACCGACGATGTGGACCAGAAAATTCAACACCATCTTCAACAATATATAAAGAAAGCAGCAAAGTCATGCTTGGGATTCCAGGAAAGAAAGAGCCAAGACTGATAACACCAGAAAAACGCTAAACACCATAGCGAAGAGAACGGAAATGAAAAGGAAGAAAACAGAAGCTAAGTCTCCCAGGTTAAAGGCAATATTATAGTGAACAGTACAGTCAGCTGGACAAAAGGAAGTAAAACGTCAAACCCGTTGCTAACAAAAGGACATTTTCTGGGATGACCTTGCAAGACAGGCAGAAGAAGGCAGCACCTGAGAAATGAACAAAGCACAGTTTTATAAAAATAACTAAAGCTATCAGTGGAAAACGAGGTGCAAAACAACATAACGTTTGAGTAAGAGACAAGCAAGGAAATCTCATCACCACAGCACAGGGGCAGGAAACAAGGTGGGCAGAGCACTTCAGAGAAAAACAATGAATAAGGAACCACCAGAGACTCAAGCTGAAATGTTCCTGAGGCTGAAAGTGACTTAGACGTAAATACAGACATTGCACGAAAAGAAGAAATTATCACAGCTATCAAAGGGCTAAAAAATGGAAAAGCGCCTGGTCACGACAATCTGAATGCTGAGCTATTCAAGACAGACCCTGAACTAGCAGCAGAACTATTAGAACCACTATTTTGCACAAGTCTGGGAAACTGAGACAACACCAACAGAGTGGAGTAAAGGAATAATTGTCAAATTGCCCAAGAAGGGCGACCTTGCAGACTGCAACAACTGGAGAGGAATTTTTACCCCTCACCCTCCTCTCAGTTCCCAGCAAAATACTAGGCAGGATAATCATCCAGAGAAATTTCAAAAAGCAGTTGACCATAAACTGAGGAAAGAACAAGCGGGCTTCAGAAAGAACAGAAGATGTTGCAGATATCATATATATTTTGCCCTCAGGAACATTATAGAGCAGTGCTCAGAATGGCAGAGACAGCTGTACATTAACTTTGTTGATTTTGAAAAGGCTTTCGACAGCATACACAGGGACAGCCTATGGAAAATTCTGAGGGCTTATGGAATTCCCAGCCGCATTGTTTCCATTATAAAAAGCCTCTATTCTAACTTTACGTGCAGTGTTGGATCGAGTAATGTAACTTTCGAAGTGAAAACAGGAGTACGACAGGGATGCCCCTTATCAACAACATTAATTTTGACGGTGATCGATGGGGTGAAGCGCCAGACAACACAGGGCGGTCTAAGGATAATTGGGTGTCCAACGAATTCTACACTGGAAGATTTGGAATATGCAGATGACATTGCACTGCTCGCGCATTCACACCAACACATTCAAGACAAAACGGATAGACTGAATAAGTATGGCCAGCAGGTTGGCCGGAACATCAATCTGAAGAAGACAGAGGTCATGACACTAAAAGTGGGCAATCCTGAGCCAATAACAGTAAGGAACCAGAAGTTAGAACAGACAGACACATTTACTTACCTAGGAAGCATAGTAACACCTGACGGCGGAACAAGCAAGGACATTAACAACAGAATGAATAAAGCGAGAACAGCCTTTGATATTCTCAACAACATTTGGAAGTCTTCCCAGTACAGCACAAACACCAAATTAAGACTGTATGAGAGCTGTGTACTTTCTGTGCTTCTCTATGGTGCGGAATGTTGGAGAGTAACAGAGAAGGAACTGTCGAAACTGTCCTCCTTCCACACAATCTGCCTAGGGAAAATTCTCTGAATCTTTTGGCCAAACACCATCAGCAACCAAGAACTACTTATTCGGAGTAACCAGGAGGACATGCACACCATCATAGCTGGCAGACGCTGGAGTTGGGTTGGCCATGTTCCTCAGAAGGGGACCCTGATACCATCGATCTTATGGCTATGAGGACCCCCGAGGGGAAAGCACGAAAGATAGGCCGACCAAAAACAACTTGGCGGAGAACTGTGCTGAAAGATGAACCACAGGTAGGGGCACTGTTTCGATGGATGGCCGCCAGACCGAGCCAATGTGAACAATTTTGTTGGCTGCCGCTACAAGGAAGCCACCCAAGGGGAAGGCCGCCTGATGACGGTTGGGCGGTTATTGATCCAAGAGAAGAAGATTAACCATTAAAACGGACTCCCTACAAGACTGAGCCCTGAGCAGCTTTTGGATAGAAGAAGAATACCATAAAACGGGAACCCGAACAAGAATATAAAAATGTTTCCCAATAGGAACACTTACAGGGCAGTACAATAATCCTTTACCTGCAACAAAAAGAGGTTTTCTAACAACTAACCTCAAAATTTAGAATAGTCACAACTGTGGTTCTCCACAAGTCACGCTTGATACGAGCTCACAAGCTCAGCTTCTAATCACAGACTCAAGGGCGCACATCTGCCGCCAAACGCACAAGAAATTCAATCACCCCAGACTTGTATTCACCAAACGTTTTCTGCTAAATCCGACCGGAATGTATGCACCAAACGGGCTTTCTTTCAGCCCGATGCACAATTCACCTTGACATAAGGTCAGACCTTAACTCAATTACCTGAGTGAAACAAATATAATGTTAACAAAACAGTTTCCATGACCCTTTAACCATCCAATCACTAAAGGATTCACCCAATAAATGAGGCCTGTTCTGTGACAAGCACTCAAGACATGTTTGGGGACCCGTGCCCAGCGCATCTCGGGGGATTGTGGATCAACACCTTGTAACCAGAAACCAAAAACTTGTGAAAACATGCACACCATTAAAGGATCAATCAACAACAACTTTAGATGATTTCTTCTTTTTCTTAGATTGTGAAAACGCCTACCTTTATGTGGGCCCCAAACATTACACTGTATGTTTTTGTGTTCTTTTTAGTGGCCATTAGAAGGGCGGGTGAAGACAGTAAATTTATAGCACCACAAACGATTCCACATATGTAAAGCTTCCTGGCGGGTCCTGCATGTATTCTTTTGGTGTGCATTTCATTTATTAGTGCATGTGTAAACATCTAAGGGGCCCTACAGGCAGCGTACCAGTGGCAACAAGGCCATTCCAAAGGATTGGCCTCACCTTTCCATTATAACAACCGATTTTCAAAAAGGGTGACAATCAACAATGTGGAAACCACAGAGGCATATCCCTTCTCAGTGTCCCTGGTAAAATCTACTCTAGAATCCTAGAGCAGAGACTCCGATGCCTAGCTGAGCCACAATTGGATGAAGCCCAGTGCGGATTCCGAGCAAACCGAAGTACTCAAGACCTAATCTTCACACTCAGGCAGCTGAGTGAAAAGGCCCTTGAGTAATAAGAGTGAGATCCATCTTTGTTTCATAGATCTGGAAAAGGCGTTTGACAGGGTCCCCTGGAGCAATTTTCACCCTTTGGGAACTTGTTTGGGCAAGGAAGAACATTCCAGCACCTCTGATTCATGCTATACAGAGCTTCTACAAGTCTTGCAGAAATTATGTGAGGACAGCAAACTAGAAGTCAGAAGAGTTCAGGACCACCACTGGTGTAAGACAAGGTGATATCCTGTCACCTTATCTTTTCATACTCCTCATGGACGATGTCATCAAGACATGTAAGGAGAGAACAAGAAAGTATTCAGTGGGGTACTGGAAGATGAGACAGGTCTGTATTTCAGAGCTAGCATTTGCTGATGATGTTGTCCTGATTGCGAAATCAGAGACACATCTCCAATCCAACCTGCAAGTCTGGAAGGAAGAGCTGGAGAAGAGAGGGATGGTCATAAGCAGCTCTAAAACAAAATCCATGGTGATATCACGAGAAGAAAGAAAACATCAGATTAAGTTGGGAGAACAGGTCCTGGAGCAGGTCGACCACTTTAAATATCTCGGAGCTATTATAGACCGAAAGGGAGGCATCAAAGAAGAGTTGGCCACTCGAAAAGCAGCGGCTGGGAGACTTTATTTCAGGCCATAAATCGAGGATTCCTCAGCAAGAAAGAGGTTGGTAAGAAAACAAAGATGGCTGTATACCGCTCCACCTATGTCCCAGTCTTGACATATGGATGCGAGTCATGGGCAATGACTACAACCCACAAAAGCCAGATCCAAACCTCAAAAAATGAGGTATCTGAGGAAGGTGGTTGAAGTAACAAGAAGAGACATGGTACGCAACCAGACGATACGTCAAGGCCTAAAATCCCACCCGCTGCCGACCCAAATAGAACAGTCCCAACTAAGATAGTTTGGCCGTGTCTGCAGAATGGGAGAAGATCGGCTACCACGACAAGCATCGAAAAGTTTAAAGAGCCGGGATCCAACCTCCAGGAAACCCAGAGTTATGGGAGGACAACATTAGACAATCTTTGAAGGACCGAGGACTAGAATGGAACCAGGCCAGGAAGAAGACAGCTGATAGAATAGTCTGGCGCTCTCTCTTCCAAACCTCTACACCTCACGGTAGAAGGGGAATGACTAAGTAAATAAGTAAGAATGTGTAAACACAACTCCACAAATATCACACTTGTAAGTCTTCTCTCCAGTATGTATTCTTTTGTGTACTTTCAGATGAACAGACTGTGCAAAAACTACTCCACAAACACCACAGTTGTAGGGCTTCTCTCCAGTGTGTATTCGTATGTTTTTTTTTTCAGACCAGAAGACCATGTAAATCCTACTCCACAAATATCACACTTGTAATACTTCTCTCCAGAATGTAATTCATCTCCAGTTGTTGCGGTCTGCAAGGTCGCCCTTCTTGCCTTCTTGGGCAATTTGGCAATTATTCCTTTACTCCACTCTGTTGGTGTTGTCTCAGTTTCCCAGACTTGTGCAAATAGTGGTTCTAATAGTTCTGCTGCCAGTTCAGGGTCTGTCTGTCTTGAATAGCTCAGCATTTAGATTGTCGTGACCAGGCGCTTTTCCATTTGTTAGCCCTTTGATAGCTGTGATGATTTCTTCTTTTCATGGAATGTCTGTATTTACGTCTGTCACTTTCAGCCTCAGGAACATTCAGCTGAGTCTCTGGTGGTTCCTTATTCAGTGTTTCTCTGAAGTGCTCTGCCCATCTTGTTTCCTGCCCCTTTGCTGTGGTGATGAGATTTCCTTGCTTGTCTCTTACTAATGTTATGTTGTTTGCACCTCGTTTTCCACTGATAGCTTTAGTTATTTTATAAACTGTGCTTTGTTCATTTCTCAGTGCTGCCTCTTCTGCCTGTCTTGCGAGGTCATCCAGAAATGTCCTTTTGTTAGCACCGGTTTGACGTTTTACTTCCTTGTCCAGCTGACTGTACTGTTCACTATATATTGCCTTTAACCTCGGAGACTTAGCTTCTGTTTTCTTTCTTTTCATTTCATTTCTCTTCGCTATAGTGTTTCGCGTTTCTGGTGTTATCCAATCTTAGCTCTTTCTTTCCTGGAATCCCAAGCATGACTTGCTGCTTTCTTTGTTTATTGTTGAGATGGTATTGAATTTCTTGTCGACATCGTCGGTCTCTGTTCTTTCCTGGCTTTTGGTAATCAGATATTGTCTCTTTACGTCGACCACGAACGTTTTTCTGGTGAGGGGGTCCTTAAGTTTCGCGATGTTATATCTTTTCTGTTTGACTGCAACTGGTCCAGCAGCTCTGAGTTTCACCTTCAGTCTTGCTACTACTAAGTGTTGATCACTTCCCACATCTGCGCCTCTTCTTACTTTCACGTCTTGTAGAGCATGTCTCCATCTGCCATTGATCATTATGTAATCTATCTGGTTTTTGTCTCGTCCGTTTGGTGATTCCCGTGTTAACTTGTGCACTTCTTTGTGTTGAAAAAGTGTTCCTCCAATGACCAGGTTGTTAATACTGCAGAAGCTTATTAATTTGTCCCCCATTCTCATTTACTGTTCCGCTGCCGCATTTCCCCATTACTCTTTCGTTATAATTATTGTGTATTCCAACTTTCGCATTTAGGTCTACCATTACTATAATAAGATCGTACCTGTGTTTTTATTCTCCCCATCCCTGTCCATCTGCTCTCGCTTATTCCCAGGATATGTTTGCAATTCCTCATCTCTGCTGTGATCTGTCTCAGCTTTCCTGTCTCATTCATAGTTCTGACATTCCAAAAACCAATTCTGGTTTCGTGCTTTGCAGTCTGGGCATCCGTTTTCATGCCAGTGGCTTCCTTTCGGCATTCACCACTGTCAGTCATACGAGCCTGAGACTCCGGATGTCCGTCCCGCATCAAAGTTTTTTCATTTATTGCCATTTCCGTAAGATGTGCGATTTTTTTACATAGACAGGAGTGTCGGTCCTATGCTAAAACCCCCAACCTGGAGGACCAGGGTACCAGCTTTTGTCTGACCCCTACCCACACAGACCAGTCCTGCTTGGTTAAACCTACCAGGAGTAAAATTCCCACTGGCATAGCTCTGGGGATTGTCAGAGTACACAAGCTGCCATACCGCTACAAGGTATAGGTAGCATTGATGGCAGTTAATGTTCTACTGTTGACGATTTATTATTATGATGTACTTAATTTTGGCCGTTCTTTGATTTGGGGAATGTTTGAAAAAAAAAAAGTTTTTTTTTCCCCTAGAGGATAGTGTGGTTGTTGTGTAAGGCTTTTGCGCACAGGCGTATGTCAATCCTTTGCTGAAATACAGCTGTTTGCATTAGCTAAATATATATATATATATATGACGTACCGTATTTATCGTCTGCTCATGCGCAGCCCAACGGTCAGTTTCCTATTCCTTTTTTCCAATGTCAATCGACCTGACTAGACATGTCATTTTTATGCTCCCGTTGTGGAAACGTTATTCGATATTCTTCCAGTGGCTTTTAATGAGATTGGTCGCCACGATTTACTAAGATGTTATTTATGGGCCGTCAAGAGTTACAGCTTCACCACTGAAGTATTGTGACTGTATTTTTGAGGTACCGGTAATCATATTCGATCGTCAGCAAGTATATATTTGCCGCCATACTTCGTTCACGTCGTATCCTAACCTGATCGCTAGTCTTTTTACGGCCAAAATTGAGATTCTATGAACTGTATGCCTTTTATGTTGTTTACTACGATGGATCTTAATGAATGCCTTTAAATTAAATGCAATCTACCTGATATTATTATGCTAAATTATTGTTGGAGCTACTGTCAATAAATTTGGATGTGGACCAGTCTTCACCAACTCATTGATTTCATTAACACTGTTGTACGAGCTAAAGATAGTGTGTGGCTGTGTTATTCCCGTTAAGGCTAAAAGTATGATGCTAACCATTCGTTTAACCAGCCTACGACATTCGCTTGAATATCAGCACGATAGAAGACAGATTCACCAAGCCTAAACCCAACTGCAACATACATATAACACTCCTTGATAGCCATTACACAACACAGCCCTATGCTAAAACCCCCAACCTGGAGGACCAGGGTGTCTGCTTTGGTCTGACCCCTGCCCGCGCAAACCTGTCCAGCTTGGTAGAACCTTCCAGGAGTAAAACTCTCGCTGGCATAGCTCTGGGGGTAATCAGGGTTCGGAAGCAGCCATACCTCGACATGGTATTGACACCGGTGATGGCAGTAACAATTGATGGGAACTAAGTATTTCAGAAAGGAACAGAAGTATGAATAATTCTTTTTAAACCACAAAATACATCAACCATGTAAGAATACTTTCCAGTGTGTATTTTTCCTGCATTTCAAGACTAAGAGACCATGTAAACTACATATTGCATGCTTCATACATGTAAAGTTACTCCTTTAAGTGTATTCTTGTGTGTGTTCATAGACTCCTACAGCTGTTAAACCTTACATCACATTTGCAAGTTTCTCTCCTGATGTATTTTTGGGTGTCTTCTTAGACAAGAACAATCTGTAACCCTCTACCACAAACATCACACTTGAAAGGCTTCTTGACAGGTTGCACTTGACTATCGGGCAACAATATCATTCAACACAAACAAGGAGGACAATATTCACTTTTTAGTCATGGAAAGGAGGACGAGGGCGGACATTATAATGAAAAAGTAGGACATTTTTATTTTAAATGATAAATGACAATGAAATTTAATTATTACACATCAAACAATAATTTAATTAAATCACTTAGTTTTTTTGTTTATTGATATATTAAAATGATAAAAATCGTTGTTAACTGATTTTGTTCGTAATGTCTTTTTAAAGACTCTCAGTTCCGTTCCTCTGGCCGTAGCGTCTATTTAAAGACGCTAACTTTCATTCTTTTTCCGATCCAGTATTTTAAAATGACTGGAATTTAATCCAGGACGGAAGTAAACACATTTTTAAGCATTTCTGAACGGTCTTTGTTCACTTTTGGTGGAAATTTCAGTTAGCTTAATTTTTATTCGCATTTTGTAGTGATTAACAATGGCCTAAAATACACAGAATGGAAGCGGTTTACAATCGAAACATCCTGCTAGTATAACAGCTATTCAGTGTTGCTTTTTCTGTATTAGCAAATGGATTACCTACAAAATGAAAGCAATTAGAATCAATTGTGACAAAAACTTCCGATGAATGCCTTAGGTAAGTGGGAAAAAAATTTCATAATTTCAGATCTTTTTTTTTTTTTTTTTGGTATGTACTTTTTAATCTAATAAACTACTAAATTTAGTAAAAACGATTAATATGCTCATAGTGACAATTCATTTTCCTTTAATTTCATATATACTTACTTAGTTGTTCCTCTTCTACCGTGAGGTGTAGAGGTTAATTTCATATATAATAAGTTATTCTTTACTTATAATTAGATATTTTATCTCACTTATGTATATGCAATTTTTTGGGGTCTAAAAATAATTCCATCCAGAGGAGAAAATAATTACTTACAAAATCAGTTAAAAACGCTTGATTACTTTTTAAATACACACAGAAACATTGTCACATAAATAATACCAGCAGTTGTTCTCATTCTGGCACATGCAAATTTGTTTGCACTTTCTGAATGATGGAAAGCATTTTAAAGTACAGTCCACTGATTTCAAATTATTGTGATGTTTTACAGTGTGAAAAGCAAACGGGCCTTGAAACACTTGATTACTTTTTTAAATACACACAGAAACATTGTCACATAAATAATACTAACGGTTGTTCTGGCGCATGCAAATTTGTTTGCACTTCCTGAATGATGGAATGCTGTTTAAAGTACTGTCCACTGATTTCAAATTATTGTGATGTTTCACAGTGTGAAAAGCAAATGGGCCTTCTGTAGCAGTTACGATTTCTGTTCCATACTTGTTTCTTTTGTAAAAAAAAAGATGTCAGTTTTGATTGTGAACTTTTAGATACGAGTGTGGTGTTCATGTTTATGTGAGTGTTTTGTTTTTTTGTTTCTTCTTTATTTTTAATCTGCAGAACCTTTTTTTTTTTGCACAAATGTGCCACCACTGTACACAAGACATTCTGATTCTGAATCTTGCTGACTACTGACACAAATGTGCCGCCTCTGACAATACGAGACATTCTGCTTCTGACTCGTGCTGACTAATGATACAAATGTGCCACTTCTGACAACACGAGACATTCTGCTTCTGAATCTTGTCAACTGCTGTCACAAATGTGTCACCTCTGACAATATGAGACAATCTGCTTCTGACTTGTGCTGACTAATGATACAAATGTGCTGTGACCGCTTGGCATACACTACAATTAATACGTGTTAAAAACCACATAAAATGAGAAATAACAACGTTAAAAGCAGTTAAGACATTTGTGCACAAAATATAGTATCATGAAAAGTTCACGGCTTCGAGAAAAGCTGTCCCAGAACAACAAAATAGTAAATGCATGTTTATTGAATGGAAAGTTTTGGGAGAATATGCTAATCTGGGTTTTTTCCGTTGCTAGAGTGAGAGTCGTGCGAAAAAAAGTCGAAAATCTGGGGAAGCGTGTGCAAATGTAGATGTTTGGTATCGTGTGAAAAATAAAGCATCGTGTGAAAATTGGCGGGAAAAAAGAGTGGGTTGTATATAAAGAAGAGACGTGGGCGATTGACTGGGCTTGTACAGATTTTAGGATTCGTTAGGCGAGAGGATTTTTACAGAACTTCGTCTTTGAGATTATCAAGACAAGTTGTTTTTAACTTGACAAGTTTTTTTCAAGTTAGACAAGTATTTTTAAGTAGACAAGTTTGTATTTTACTCTATTGGATATATTATTTCTGTGAATTTACATTTTCATTTTTGGATACTCACTACTTTGTGTAAGAAAGAAATACGTACTTCACCATTGTGCCAGTAACATTGCTGTTCCAATCACGTTAATAAACTATATTTTATTTTTCTACATTGCTGAGTTTTCGTTGGAATATTACAGTTGGATACTTTGACAAAACCATTTTACGAGATTGCTTTTCATTAAACATAAAAAGGGTACGAACGAACTCTGGGAAGGAGGAATAAAATAAGGTCAAGAATTTCCATCTCAGGCGGACAGGCCTGTAACGACTTGAACCAAGAAACGTACAAGAGTTAGCGCACTTCAAAATATTTACCTGCGCTCAACCATTAACTGAACTGACCCGTCAGCTGACGGACACACACACATTCTTTCATTGATGTTGTAACCAGCCCGGTTACACGATACTAATTGATGCCGTGACCTGCGCACAAATAACTGCACTGCCACAGTGCCACTTCTGACAACACGAGACATTTATGCTTCTGAATCTTGTCAACTGCTGACACAAATGTGTCACCTCTGACAATATGTGACAATCTGCTTCTGACTTGTGCTGACTAATGACACAAATGTGCCACTTCTGACAACACGAGACATTCTGCTTCTGAATCTTGCCAACTGCTGACACAAATGTGCTACATCTGTACATGAGACATCCTGCTTCTGAATCTTGCAGACTGCTGACCACAAATGTGCCACTTCTGACAACACGAGACATTCTGCTTCTACATCTTGCTGACTACTGACACAAATGTGCCACTTCTGTACATTAGACACTCTGCTTCTGAATCTTGCTGACTACTGATATAAATGTGCCCGTTCTGTACACAATACAGTCTGCTTCAGAATCTTGCAGACTACTGACACAAAAGAGCCACCTCTGACAACACAAGACATTTTGCTTTAGGACCTTGCCGACCACTGAAACAAATGTGCCACCTCTGACAAAACGAGCTATTGCGAGTCTTTTATATTATGAATGTCATTATTGAGTAACCGGATGGTTACTGTGGCCAAGATCAGTTCTAAGGTAGAACAAGTAGACACCGTAACAAGCCAATATAGATTTAAAGCAATTGAGCCACAAAAGGAAGAAGTGAACGATATTCACAATGCTCCAAATAAAAATACATTTCCTTTCAACATGCAGATGGCGTATTAGATGCAATCTTCGATATAACAATAGGCCGTCAGTTCATGTTGGGAACACTGTCCTATTCAATTTCCACATTATTTATTAATATATCCATGCATACTCGACATTGAGAATCCATACACCTAACAAAAGATATTGATGTACTAGTGATGGAACAACATAGGGATGTAGAATAATTATGTAATTTACTCTCACGAGCTCACACACATGCGTCAACTCAACATCATACACAAAAGTCGATCTCTGCCTTCTGCATTCCTAGATTCACGTCTGCCAATCTACACCCTAGAGGCATGACGTCACTTCCTGCATTAATAAATGACTCCGTATAAAATAAACAAACAAGGAGCCCAGTCGAGCTACTTAATGATATCCTGAATTTTAATCATAACAACAAGACATTCTTCTTCAGAATCTTGCCGACTACTAACACAAATGTGCCACCTCTGACAGCAAAAGACATTCTTCTTCAGAATCTTGCCGACTACTGACACAAATGTGCCACCTCTGACAACACAAGACATTCTTCTTCAGAATCTTGCTGACTACTGACACAAATGTGCCACCTCTGACAATACAAGACATTCTGCTTCAGAATCTTGCCAACTACTGAAATTAATGTGCCACCTCTGACAACACAAGACATTCTGCTTCAGAATCGTGCCGACTACTGAAACAAATGTGTCACCTCTGCAGGATTGTAGATACATTATTTGCTTGACTATGAGGAGATTCAATTGTCGGTAGTGAAATTCAGATGAGGAGTTTTCAAAGTGGCATCTTTGTTAAGTTTAGTAAATTATGTAAAAGCCGGATATTTCAACATTTAAACAAATCTGGCCAGACGCACAGTTTATGCATGAAAAGCTGGACAAATCTAGATGTATGGTCAGCCTACTTTACTATGTCTCTTCACACTTTCAAACTGTGTAGACCCAACACCACAAGTATCACGCTAGAAAAATTTATCTCGTTTATGTATGGGGTCTTTTCAGATTAGAACACCATTCAAACCTCATAAAACAAATATCACATTTGTAAGGCTACTCTCCTGTATGTGTTATTTGGTGTGTTTTTAGATTATCACACTGATAAAACACTACACCACAAATAAAACTTATACGGCTTCTCTCCAGTATGTATTATTTTGTGTATTTTTAGACTAGAATACTGTGTAAACACTATTCCACAAACATCACTTGTAAGGCTTCTCTCTGTTATGTATTCATTTTGTGTCTATTAAGATAATAGCATTGTGTAAACCCTCACCCATGTGTTACCGGGGCCTGAAAGGGGAGCAAAGAATAGTAACACTGTTCCCTTCCATGCATGTCATAGAAAGCGACTAAGGAGGGTTGGTAATGGGGCTGGTTACCTCATCCTGTAAAAAATTTAAACCACAAAAAACTTCAACAAATATGGACATGTCAAATAAGGAAAATAAAACACAGCCATCCAATACAGGGGAAGGTCCTCTCGCAGGAAGGCGTATGATGCAACACAGAGAAAGCCGAAAGGAGTCTGTGTTGCTGACTAACCTTCTTTCTTCTAGGAGAACTTCCAGATTTGGCACCTGGAATGTTCGGACATTAAACAAACAAGGAAAAGCGGCACAAGTAGCAGCAGAAATGAGGGAATATAAAATTGAGGTTCTGGGAATGTGTGAAACAAAGTGGAAGGGGGTAGACAGGAAGAAACTCATCACAGGTGAATTGGTGCTGTCCTCAGGACATGAAGATGAAAGTTCACACCACAGTGAAGGGGTAGCTCTTATGTTATCTAAAGAAGCACAGAAAGCACTCATTGAATGGGAAGCTGTTGGACCCAGAATAATAACAGCCACGTTTAAAACAGCTAAAAAGAAAATACATGTAAATGTAATCCAATGTTATGCACCATCTAATGACAAAGAAGAGTCGGTGAAAGATGCATTTTATACTAGACTACAGGAAATTATGGATAAAGTAAAAAGAAGAGACATCACAATTTTGATGGGTGACATGAATGCAAAGATAGGTACAGTCAATACCAGATTTGAAGAAGTCATGGGAAAACATGGGCTAGGAATAATGAATGAAAATGGGGAACTATTCTCAAACTTCTGTGCTTCAAATCAACTGGCTATAGGAGGAAGCATGTTTCCACATAAGAGAATACACAAGGCAACATGGATATAACCAGACCATAGAACAGAAAATCAGATTGATCATATATGCATAAACAAGAGGTTTAGATCATCATTGCAGGATGTAAAGGTATATAGAGGAGCAGATGTTGTATCAGATCATCACCTTCTGATAGCCAAAGTAAAAATGAAAGTTATAGACAACAATTTAATGTAGGACATCTAAGAAACAAGAGACAAATTTGCGGTCACAATATCCAACAAATTCCAAGTGCTCCAACAGCTGGAAGATGTAGAGAATACAGAAGACTATTGGCAGCAGGTCAAAACTGTATGGAATGAGACATGTGAAGAAATACTGGGGAAAAGGGAAAGACTACAAAAAGCATGGATAACAACAGAAACCACCAATAAGATAAAAGACAGAAAAAACAAGAAAGCAGAGTTAAACACAAGCAAAACCAAAAGTTCCAAAGCCAAGGCTCAAGAAGTGTACACAGAAGCAAACAAAGAAGTAAAAAGAAGTATCAAAAGAGACAAGAGGAAGTATATTGAGGAGTTGGCAAGAGAGCCAGAAGATGCTGCAGCCAAAGGAAATATGAGAGAACTGTATAGCAGCACAAAGAAGCTAACAGGGAAATACAAGCAAACAAGTTGCCTCATAAAAGACAAGAATGGGAAACTGCTCAGCAATATACAGGAGCAAATGAAGAGGTGGACAGAATATTTTGGTGACCTTCTCAATAGACCAGCTCCACAAAACCCCCCGAACATCCAGCCAGCGGAAGAAGAGCTACAAATTAACAGTGAAAGACCAACAAAGGAAGAAATAAAGAAAGCCATAAGCTTCTAAGAGATGGAAAAGTGGCTGGACCTGATGGCATTCCAGCAGAGGCCATAAAAGCAGATATCGACACGGCTACAGAGATGTTATATAAATTACTTGGTAAAGTCTGGGAAAAGGAAAAGATACCAGCAGAATGGAAGGAAGGATATGTGGTTGAGTTGCCTAAGAAGGGAAATTTACAAGAATGCACAAATTATAGAGTAATAATGTTACTATCAGTGCCAGGAAAAGTATTAAACAGGATTATCCTTGAGAGATTAAAAGAGTCCATAGACAAGAAACTGAGAGATGAACAAGCAGGTTTTCGACAAAACAGATCATGTACAGACCAGATAGCCACTTTGAGAATAATAGTTGAACAAAGTCTGGAATGGAATTCACCACTATACATTGGATTTAAGGACTTTGAAAAGGCATTTGACAGTGTAGACAGAGAATCTTCTTCTTCTTCGTACACTCTCAGACGTCCACTTGAATGTTCTCAAAGAAAGCAGTAGTCAGTTTGAGGCTATTTGAATCCCCGTTAAAGCTTTTCCACGAAAGGAGCTGGCGTCGGCCATATGCACTTTCTCTGTACCACATATAAGGGGCAACTTTGAAGCAGATGTTCAGCAGTCATTTTATCAGTGCCATGGTTACACTGATCGGTAGTTCCTATCTTTAGCTTGTTGAATAGATGGTATCTCAATCTGTTGTGGCCAGTGCGGAGTCTGAAGATTACCACTTGTTCTCTTCTGTGGAGCTGGTAGTAAGCATCATTCTGTGTGTGCCCTGGATGTTCTACATTCCATTTGTTTATGTAACTGATTCTGATAAAACTCTTTGCCAGAGACAGAGAATCACTTTGGAAATTGATGAGGCATTATGGAGTTCCCCTGAAGATGATTAATTTAACAAAGATAACATATGAAGACATGACATGCAGAGTTCTTCATGAAGGACAGCTTACAGAACCGTTTGGGATAAGAACAGGCGTGTGACAGGGATGCCTCTTGTCTCCATTTCTTTTCTTACTAGCAATAGACTGGGTTATGAGATCATCGACAACACACAACAGAAATTGAATCCAGTGGACTCTGACTAAGCAGTTGGATGATCTGGATTTTGCTGATGACTTGGCTCTTCTGTCCCATAACCATAATCAGATGCAGGACAAATTGAAAACACTTGAATCGTACACATATCTTGGCAGTAATATAGACAAAGTTGGAAGGACAGACAGCGATATCAAGATAAGAATACAAAAGGCAAGAGGAGCTTTCATTGCATTGGGAAATATACTACTGGACAAAAGTTAAGGGCCACCAAGAAAAACTCTACTATGGACCAATTAAATGCAACCAGGTGTAAACAATTTATTACAAGGAACCACCAGAGACACAATTGAATGTTCCTGAGGCTGAAAATGATCTAGATGTAAATACAGACATTCCACGAAAAAAAGAAATCATCACAGCAATAAAAGGGTTAAAGAACGGAAAAGCTGCTGGCCATGATAACTTAAATGCAGAGCTATTTAAGACAGACCCTGAGCTAGCAGCAGAACTATTAGAACCACTATTTGCACAAGTCTGGAAAACAGGGACAACACCATCAGAGTGGAACAAAGGAATAATTGTCAAATTGCCCAAGAAGGGAGATCTTGCAGACTGCAATAATTGGAGAGGAATCACTCTTCTCTCAGTTCCCAGCAAAATACTAGGCAGGATAATTATACAGAGAATTTCAAAAGCAGTAGACCACAAACTGAGGAAAGAACAAGCAGGATTTAGAAAGAACAGAAGATGTGTAGATCATATATTCACTCTCAGGAACATTATAGAGCAGTGCTCAGAATGGCAAAGACAGCTGTACATTAATTTCGTTGATTTTGAAAAGGCTTTTGACAGCATACATAGGGACAGTTTATGGAAAATACTGAGGGTTTATGGAATTTCAAGATACATAGTGTCAATCATAAAAAGCCTCTACGCCAACTTTACGTGTAGTGTTGGGCAGAGCAACCTAACCTTTGAGGTGAAAACAGGAGTACGACAGGGATGCCCCTTATCAACCACTCTATTTTTAACAGTCATAGACTGGGTGATGCGCCAGACAACAGAGGGCAGTCCAAGAGGAATAAGATGGACTACATTTTCTACATTGGAAGATCTGGAATATGCAAATGACATTGCACTACTAGCACATTCACATCAACACATAGTCATGACGTTCAATGTGAGCAATTCTGAGCCCATATCAGTAAGGAATAAGCAACTGGTACAGACAGAAACCTTCACATACCTAGGATGCACAGTAACACCAGACGGCGGGGCAGGCAAAGACATCAACATCAGAATAAATAAGGCAAGAACAGCCTTTTTTAGCTTAAACAACATCTGGAAGTCCTCTCAATACAGCACAAGCACAAAATTAAGATTATATCAGAGCTGTGTGCTTTCTGTGCTTCTCTATGGTGCAGAATGCTGGAGAGTTACAGAGAAGGAAATGTCGAAATTGTACTCTTTTCACACAACATGCCTAAGAAAAATTCACCGAATCTTTTGGTTGAATACCATCACCAACCAAGATCTGCTTACTCGGAGCAAGCAAGAGGACATGCACAGCATCATAGCTGGCAGACGCTGGAGCTGGGTTGGCCATGTCCTCAGAAGAGACCCCAATGCCATCACAAGAACAGCTATGCTTTGGACCCCTGAAGGAAAATGAAAGAGAGGCTGACCAAAAACAACCTGGCGGAGGACTGTGGAGGTTGAGATGCAAAGAATGAACCAGAGTTGGGGCACTGTATGAAGGATGGCCACCGACCAAGCAAAGTGGAATCAATTTGTTGTTGCCCTAACAGATGCCACTAGGCGTGATGGCCACTGACTGCTTTGATGGTCAGTGGCTAAGGATCAAAGAAGAAGAAGGCTTCTCTCCAGTATGAATTTGTTTGTGTTTTTTCAGATCAGAAGACTGTGTAAATCCTACTCCACAAATATCACACTTGTAGGGCTTCTCTCCAGTATGTATTCGTTTGTGATTTTTCAGACTAGAAGACTGTGTAAATCCTACTCCACAAATATCACACTTGTAAGGCTTCTCTCCAGTATGTATTCGTTTGTGTGTTTTCAGACTAGAAAACCGTGTAAACACTATTCCACAAATACCACACTTGCAAGGCTTCTCTCCAGTATGTATTTGTTTGTGTCTTTTCAGACTAGAAGACCGTGTAAATCCTACTCCACAAATATCACATTTGTAAGACTTCTCTCCAGTATGTATTCTTTTGTGTTTTTTCAGATCAAAAGACTGTGCAGACCTTACTCCACAAATATCACACATGTAAGGCTTCTCTCCAGTATGTATTCGTTTGTGTGTTTTCAGACTAGAAAACCGTGTAAACACTACTCCACAAATACCACACTTGTAAGGCTTCTCTCTAGTATGTATTTGTTTGTGTCTTTTCTCATGAGAAGACTGTGTAAATCCTACTCCACAAATATCACACTTGTAAGGCTTCTCTCCAGTATGAATTTGTTTGTGTTTTTTCAGATCAGAAGTCTGTGTAAATCCTACTCCACAAATATCACATTTGTAAGGCTTCTCTCCAGTATGTATTCGTTTGTGTTTTTTCAGACTAGAAGACTGTGTAAATCCTACTCCACAAATATCACACATGTAAGGCTTCTCTCTAGTATGTATTCGTTTGTGATTTTTCAGATCAGAAGTCTGTGGAGACCCTACTCCACAAATATCACACATGTAAGGCTTCTCTCCAGTATGTATTCGTTTGTGTTTTTTCAGATTACAAGACTGTGTAAATCCTACTCCACAAATATCACACTTGTAAGGCTTCTCTCCAGTATGTATTTGTTTGTGTTTTTTCAGATTATGAGGCTGTGTTAACACTACTCCACAAAAATCACACTTGCAAGGCTTCTCTCCAATATGTATTTGTTTGTGTGTTTTCAGATAAGAAGGGTTCTGTTTTTCCTTACTTTGCATGCTGTTGACAAATCTACAACTCATGTCAAACCCTTCATGTTGATCACTTTGATTCCTGGTGTCATCTGGCTCACTTTCATTTTGAACTGTGACCTTGAAATCATTCTGGGTCTCACCCATGTCTGTTGATCTATCTTGACAAATAATGGAATGCACAGCTACATCACTTCCTGTTGTGCAAGACTCATCATAATTGCCATTTGTCAACAATGCATCACTGGTATAATCATTCTTGTAGAATCTGTTACTGGTATTGATGCTCTGGGCTTGGCAAAGCACATCTGAAATTATATGGGATTTAGTTAGAAATAAATAACTAGTGGAAGATAAGCAATCAGTTATTTTATGGCTTAGGTTGTGTAGCTCTATAAAATTTTTGTAAGACATATAACTTTATTAAAATTTTAAATTGTGGATAGTTAGACATTTTGGCAGCATCACATTTCATTCTATATGTTAAATATCCATCAGTAAAATAAACAGTTAATTTCCTTCATTAAGAGCACAATTTAAAAAAAAATATGTTTACATTAATATCTGATCAAATTTACTTTGCTTTTATTGAATGTTTACACATTTTGTTGAATGTTATGAGTCTTGCAAACAACAAAATTTATAAAATTAATATAAAATCCAAAGCAAAAATACAAGGAAAATGCTCTGTTTTTCTTTAATGACAGAAGTCCTTTTAACTCATTCCCCCCCAGGCTGTTTTTGGGTTTTACCCAGGCCCGAAAATGGATGCAATTTTTTCAGACAGGTGAGGTTTTAAAAACAGACAGTGGACAAATACATAAGTTTAGTAGGTAGTTGTGTTATACATTTAAATGTGTGAAATTGACTGGAGAATCTTATGAATTGCTTCATATAATGAATTAATATGAATAGGTGTGTGTTATGTCTTGTGAATTGTAGACTTGATTAAAAAAGTGTTAAAATTTTGTTTTTTAATTGTATACTTAAACTTAAATATTTCAGCTCCCAATTAATGTATGGCAATAAAATGTTCAGAATGTCAGTGCACATTTAGTTTGAAACATATCTAGAAACTTTTATCACTATCACTTCATAGATGTAATTTTTATGATTTTTTTTCTCAAAGCCACATATGTTTGTAAAAACAACCGCTCAAAATGTGTGCAATTTTTCTCTTCAGGTTATATTTTAAAAGCAGGCAGTAGATACACATTTTATTTAACTAGGTGTTAATGTTATACATTTAAATGTGTGAAATTGACTGGAAAATCTTATGAATTGATTCATATAATTAATTGATATGAATAGGTGTGTGTTATGTCTTGTGAAGTGTAGACTTGATTTTAAAAATGTTTAAAAAATAAAATAAAATTGTATACTTAAATTTAAATATTTCAGCTCCCAATTAATGTATGGCAATAAAATATTAAGAATATCAGTGCACATTTAGTTTGAAACATATCTGGAAACTTTTATCACTATCACTTCATAGATGTAATTTTTATGATTTTTTTCTCAAAACCACATATGTTTGTAAACACAACCGCTCAAAATGTGTGCAATTTTTCTCTTCAGGTTATATTTAAAAAAACTGCAGTAGACACACATTTTATTTAACTAGGTGTTAATGTTATACATTTAAATGTGTGAAATTGACTGGAGAATCTTATGAATTGATTCATATAATTAATTGATATGAATAGATGTGTGTTATGTCTTGTGAAGTGTAGACTTGATTTTAAAAATGTTTAAAAAATAAAATAAAATTGTATACTTAAATTTAAATATTTCAGCTCCCAATAAATGTATGGCAATAAAATATTAAGAATATCAGTGCACATTTAGTTTGAAACATATCTAGAAACTTTTATCACTATCACTTCATAGATGTAATTTTTATGATTTTTTTTCTCGAAACCACATATGTTTGTAAAAACAACCGCTCAAAATGTGTGCAATTTTTCTCTTCAGGTTATATTAAAAAAACAGGCAGTAGATACACATATTATTTAACTAGGTGTTTATGTTATACATTTAAATGTGTGAAATTGACTGGAGAATCTTATGAATTGATTCATATAATTAATTGATATGAATAGGTGTGTTATGTCTTGTGAAGTGTAGACTTGATTTTAAAAATGTTTAAAAAATAAAATAAAATTGCATACTTAAACTTAAATATTTCAGCTCCCAATTAATATATGGCAATAAAATATTAAGAATATCAGTGCACATTTAGTTTGAAACATATCTAGAAACTTTTATCACTATCACTTCATAGATGTAATTTTTTTTTATTTTTGTTCTCAAAACCACATATTTTTGTAAAAACAACCGCTCAAAATATGTGCAATTTTTCTCTTCAGGTTATATTTTAAAAACAGGCAGTAGATACACATTTTATTTAACTAGGTGTTGATGTTATACATCAACATGTGGGAAATTGACTGAAGAATCTTGTGAAATGCTGTAGATAATTATTTGATGTAGGAAAAGAGTCTGTCATGTTATGTGAAGTGTAGACCTAATCAAAAATAACTGGAAAAAAGATAAATAAACTGTACTCACATATGTCAGCTCCAGTTTAATCCATAGCAGAAAAATCTCAGAATATCAGTGCACATCCATTTTGAAACACAACACATTTTACCACAATCACTTCAAATATATAATTTATATGATTTTTTTCCTACACCACAAATTTCTGTAAATACCAAACAACTATGACTAATATTATTTACACCAACTATATTCTATCATTTTTGGTTTGACAATGTGCTTCCACTTTGGCCTGAGAAGATACAAGGAAAACCTTGGATTATACTGCTTATATTGCCATCTGCCTTTATACCCTATTACCACTTCATTCAAACTGAGATTTTGGAATGGGTAAAAGGCACTCTGAAATTTTTGCAACAACATGTTCATAAAATCTTTTCTTTTCCTTGTGAATTTTCATCAGAGGCATGAAGCATTGTATGATATAATGCTTCAAATCTACTTCTTGAAAACATTTGAAGAAACCAAGGAGTATAAAATTCTGCAGATGTAGACCAGTAGTTGCGAATGCATGGTCTTTTCTGAATCCCAATATTTATTAGGACAGCAATAAACTTATCAAGTTCATGGCGTGTGACTTTGGTCCACCGAGAATACAATGAATATTGTTTCGCAGGGTTATTTTGAATAGATTTGAGTCTGGTATAATCATTGATGCACTGGAACATGAAATCTTGAACCTCATCTGTAAACAAAACACTGAAACATTTCAATGGGGTTGACAGGTCAAACCCCTCAGTCACACCTGGTGTTCTCTTTGGACAAAATCGAAATGCATTTTGTGTCATCCCCTCAGCAATTTCTAACCACTCTGGGACATCTTGTGAGGATGCACCTGCCTCTAGACTTGTGGCAGTTCTCATAGCTTTACTTTTGGTCACAATGGTGTTTTTGCCTCTTTATCCTTCTCCTTTAGTGACTGAAAGTTTTGCTCTTTTTATACCAGCCCTACCTGATGCATGTTCAATCAGCTGATCGACATCGCCCTCAGAATGATCACTTTCATGAATATTCTGACACAAAGTCTTTACAATGTCTTCATTGGAATTACTAAACCTAACTTCTAAAAATCCGTGTCGCTCGAGTTATCTTCTGTCCACTGAGAAATTAGCGTCGTGCTTGCTCAGCCGAAAGCAGGTGTTTAGAAGAAGATTCTCGATCCATTTTGTATGTAAACAAAGAAATAGAAATGGATATAAAACACACAATTTTAGCTTCACAAATTTGTTTTTCCGCTCACAAACGTCCATAAACATGTCCTAGATGTAATGAAATGATTTAAAAACCAGCTAGTTGCTAGGTATTTATAACTTTTCGTTCAAACTCGACATATGTCATTGGTCTGAAGATTCTCGATCCATTTTGTATGTAAACAAAGGAATAGAAATGGATATAAAACACACAATTTTAGCTTCACAAATTTGTTTTTCGCTCACAAACGTCCATAAACATGTCCTAGATGTAATGAAATGATTTAAAAAACCAGCTAGTTGCTAGGTATTTATAACTTTTCGTTCAAACTCGACATATATCGCTCTGGCGTGCCACGCGTCATTGGTCCAAACGGAAGTCCTATCTGGCGCGTGGTGCGCCACTGTGGACGGAAAGAGTTAACTGCTCTGTGTGAAAAGGGTTAAGAGCAAAGTATAAATAATTTTCCATATATCTTTATCATGCCTTCCCAGAATACAGTGTTATATCAATTCTTTAAAAAATGAATAATAATTAACACATAAAGATTAATGAACATCCATCTATAAAGTGCTGTGATAGTATGCTATTTTATTTAGTCTCCTTACCAGAAAGGAAGAAAGAAGTAGAAGGGTGATGCTTCTTGACTTGTATTAATTGTCTAGGCACACACATTAATTCATCACTACCAGCAGTATAAAATATAAGAATGCTTGAAAATCTTTGCCATATGCAATCTCAAGAGTTTGAACACAATACTATTATTATAGGAAGCCGCAGTAGCATAGTGATTAGTGCACTGGCTTCCTAGCTCAGTGGTCCATAGTTTGATCCCCAGTTGAGGTAGGATTTTTTTAGGCCGCAATTGGCTCCTGGGTTAACCCAGCCCCTATTGGGTACCAGAGCAACTCTGGGAAGGTTAAGGCAGCCGGCATGATGCTGTGATGGTCGGCACAAAATATGTGTGTGTGTGTATATATTTATGAATGACATCATAAGACATAAAATAAAAAATAAAAAAAAAAAGGTAAACGATCCTGTTACATGCCCTTTGAGGCATAATGGGAATGTGGTGTTAGGCCCATATTTACCATCAGTACACTAGGGGTGATGTGGTCAGTATCATGCCGGCCGCCTTAATCTTCTAAGAGTAGCTCTGGTACCCAATTCATGCTGCTGGGTCAACACTGGGGCCCTTTTTATGGTCTAAAAAATCCCACCTCAACAAGGGACCATGGACTAAGGCACTAGGAAGCCAGAGCACTAACCACTGTTCTACTGCGGCTCCCATCATAAGACATGCAAAGTGTAAATCTTCACAGGAACAAGTATGGCTGAATACAATGGACTATTAATTATACAAACTTTGAATCTTGCATAATTTATTATACATTTTTCATGTTACATTTTTTGGGTCTTGTAAGGTTTTTATTGTTCCAGTGTACATGCTTTGCCCCCTTAAGACTGACAGGTATGGTAGGAGGAAGGGATGTCAGTAAGAGTTGGGTGGAGGTAAGAAATTAAAAATGTGTGTGTAAAGTAGGTGGAATATAACACAGGTTAAAAAGGAAACTGCTGGAGTTGAGTCTCTTTGGGATGTTAGGAAACTCTATAAATGGCAATACAACAGGAGGCAATCTGATCATCAGAAGTGGTCCCCTCATCAATCAAGTGCTTCAGCCCCTTAATCTACTTTACACTTTAAGGAGTCGGGGCCTACTTGGGTCATGACTCCCAAGTGTCAGCCTCCTGTTGTCTTGTGCAGAGAATTGAACCCACTCCATCTTGGTTGCAGCTTTCAACTTCACTCCTGTTTTCTGAGGATTACCTGCATAGCCAACATGAATAGTACCAGAGAGATGGTACATCCCATCGCAATTTCAACTTGTAGGTCAATCCGGTTCAATGTGTATTTTCTGGTTGAAAATCTGACAGAGAACCCTGAGAAATTCAGCTTCAGCATTGCTGCAATTTTTTGTGGAACATGGTTCATTTCCAGGACCAGATAACATTTAGTGTGAAAAGGATCCATACGCATTAGGCAGAAATAACCAGATTACATCTGACCTGTCAACCTCCTGGGGCAAAAACCTGTACACCGGATCAGTAAAAACCTTACACTTACTTACTTAGTTGTTCCCCTTCTACCGTGAGGTTTAGAGGTTTGGAAGAGAGAGCGCCAGACTATCCTATCGGCAGTCTTCCTCATGGCCAGGTTCAATTCTAGTCCTTGGTCCTTCAAAGATTGTCTAATGTTGTCCTCCCTGCGGACTCTGGGTCGTCCTCGGGGTCTGGATCCTTGGCTCTTTGTTTCCCATGCTTGTCGTGGTATCCGATCTTCTCCCATTCTGCAGACATGGCCAAACCATCTTAGTTGGGATGGTTCTCCTTGGGTCTGCAGGGGGTAGGATTTAAGGCCTTGACGTATCGTCTGGTTGCGGACCATGTCTCTTCTTGTTACTTCAACCACCTTCCTCAGATACCTCTTTTCTGAGGTTTGGATCTGGCTTTTGTGGGTTGTAGTCATTGCCCATGACTCGCATCCATATGTCAAAACTGGGACATAGGTGGAGCGGTTTACTGCCATCTTCGTTTTCTTACCAACCTCTCTCTTGCTGAGGAATACTCGATTTATGGCCTGAAAAAGTCTCCCAGCTGCTGCTTTTCGAGTGGCCAAATCTTCTTTGATGCCTCCCTTTCGGTCTACAATAGCTCCGAGGTATTTAAAGTGGTCGACCCTGCTCCAGGACCTGTTCTCCCAGCTTAATCTGATGTCTTCTTTCTTCTCGTGATATCACCATGGATTTTGTTTTAGAGCTGCTTATGACCATCCCTCTCTTCTCCAGCTCTTCCTTCCAGACTTGCAGGTTGGATTGGAGATGTGCCTCTGATTTAGCAATCAGGGCAACATCGTCAGCTAATGCCAGCTCCGAAATATAGACCTGTCTCATCTTCTAGTACCCCACTGAATACTTTCTTGTTCTCTCCTTACATGCCTTGATGACATCGTCCATAAGGAGTATGAAGAGGTAAGGTGATAGGATATCACCTTGTCTTACACCAGTGGTGGTCCTGAACTCTTCTGACTTATGGTTTGCTGTCCGCACATAATTTCTGCAAGACTTGTAGAAGCTCTGTATAGCATGAATCAGAGATGCTGGAATATTCTTCCTTGCCAAACAGTCCCAAAGTTTGCTCCAGGGGACCCTGTCAGACGCCTTTTCCAAAAACCTTACAAACACCCAAAAAACATTATGCAAAACATATATTAAACGTGATATGGTTTTTAAATGACATGCTAATTAATTTAACGTTTGAAAAAGTGTGATATGAAAATATACTAATAAAGTCTTATGCTGTTTTTTATATGTATTAGAAATGTTGAGTGATAATCATTTAAAATATGTATTATATCCCTTAAAATTACAACAGCATTCATAACATGGTGATGTTTGTGTTAGTTTTGTAAAATGCACCAGAAAATCCATAACTTTATAACAAAAGTCAGATTATAACTGGGGTGATGTTTATAATAATGTAATAAAAATGAAGATAAAACACTACCATGTTTAAAAGCAAAAAATATCACAGTAGTTGTGAATTGATGTGCTCTGAGAATGTACAGCTCTACCATTATTCCAATGAAAAAACGGTCATTATGCTAGTTTTAAAGTAAGGATTTCACCCTTGCATAAAATATTGCGACTCCTACAATAACCTCTGACCATATTTATGAACTTTCGTTTCTGAATTTTTTTTTAGGTCATATCAAACAGATAGCCCATTGTCTTTCATTTCAACCAAATTTAGAGATGCAGAAAAAAAAGGGAGGGGTCAGGGATGTAAAGGGTTAGATTTGGGAATCTTAAACCTAACCCTATACCCCAACTAAAATTGTGATGCTAACAATGATGCAATGTCTTTCTTTGGCATTGAAGAACTCGTCCAACTTCTATTTATTTCCACCAAAAAGGTCAAGTACACCTTTCTCACCATTTCACTCAGAAAAAAGAAAACGGAAAATCGTATTTACAGCTTTTTCACGTGTAAAAAATGTGCACAAAACACCCTTATTGTGCTAATATAATAATTTAAAAAATGATTTTAATCATTTAAAAAAAATAAAACAAATGCAGTAATAACAGGTGATAATTGCACACACGCCCTGCGTAATCAACTTAGCAGGCTAATTAAACCAAAGTGTGTCATGTAACTGTTTTCCACGATTTTATTTCTTGACGCATATCCTTATGATGCACTTCAAGAAACACATTACATGACGCTAACCTTAACGCTAAACTTACCCCTGATCTACAAATACACAATATCATGCAAAAAAAACTTCAAATCTGACTTTTAAAACAAACAATAAAAACAAACAATTATGCTCCCACATACAGAATCGATTTTGGCGCAGTTACCATAGTAATCTACACTTAGGCCTACTACACCACGCCGTTGCCCGTTTTATTTGCAGTTTCATCATCAATGGCTCGAACGCACGTAACAAAGATTTTGCATTATTCCTATCTCTACTCCATCTGTTTGATACATAAAAATCAAAACAAAAAAAAATCAAACATCGTACATTAAAAATAACAAACAATAAATTTCCAACATACCCATTATAAATCCGTAATAACATTTATAATGAACACCTGGGCATACTGGGCTAAAGATAACCACATGGCCAACAGTTCTTCATTTCAACCATCAAATCATGAGCACAATATCAAATGCTTAGCTTTTTTTAAAAAAAGCGTCTAGGGGTAGTTTCAAGTGTAGTTGATGACAGACAGCGATAAAAATGTTTCTTGCCTGGCTGAGAGACCAAACATATTTGAAAGAATTCAAACTTACCAGCAAAACCAGAAGATATAAAAGGATTTGATTCGTTGCTGGGAGAGACCTTGTTTAGAAAAGAGACATCGAGAAATCCCTCAATTAAAAAATTGTTTAAAAAACCTGGGCTAGAAAGCATTTTCTGTTTTAAAAAAACCTGAGTTAGAAAATATTTTTAGTTTTTTTTTCTTTTGGGGAAAAAAAAATAAGGAATTTTATTCTTTTTGACAAAATGCATACAACCACCTTTGTACGGGAGTACACTGCTAAAAGTATTAAAAAACGTACACTGTACGGCAAAAACATACAACTTGACAGGTATGTTACATAAAGATTTGTTCTGTCAGACTTTGCCTTTTGAATAGCTTCCCAGGTCATTGTGGTATGCTCTAGACACCCTGGTGTACCTGGAATATTTCCTTTCTTGATGGTAGTGTCAATGTACCCATTCTCAAATGCATGGAGACTTATCTGGAGTCATCTTTATATGACCATCAGCAATGCACAATGCTACAATATACATATGTGGAAGTGAACTTCTGCCTGTGAGGCTAATTACACCCTCATTGACTTTTGAAATCATCCACAAACTTCCAGGCATTCTTCATGTGGTGAAACATGTTGAGAACCCAGCATTGCAAACTAAGCTTGGGCAAGCCAATTGAGCCCCAGACATGGTTCTTTGGCATTGACATAATTGACTGCATGCAGGAGGATCTCACTATGGACCCAGTGATAGGCAGGGGAAGCTGAGAAGTGGCTCTATGCAGGATGTGACAATTCCTTGGGAGAGCCCAGAATCAGAGTGCAGTAATTTAGATCTGCATAGTTTGAGAGCCCCCTTGGATGGCGGGGAATGTACAGTATGCCACGCGCTTCTTAATCCTAGCTTGGGACCAGATGTGATGATCCTTTAAATGCCAGCCAAGCTGGAGAAACTGAAGCTCATGACTTCAACTCAGCACATTTCGGAATGGCAAATAAGCCACAGGAAAAGCCTAGATCTGCAATGTTACATACCAAAGAGTCTTCAACTTGGCATTGGCTGCAAAAGAGTGAGAAGCTCAGTAGCTCTAGTTAAACAACAACAACAACCCATTCTCCAGGAGGTATGTGGTGAGCCTTTTACATTTAGCCATCATTAAGAAGAATATCTTCCCTTCCACATAAAGTAGTGAAATTGGCTGAAACTGACTGATGTCTGTGGAATTTCCAGCTGTTGGTCAGAACTCAAAGTCTGTGTAACTGGTCTAATCGATTCCAATAAGTCACCTGTGGATTCATTATTCTTCCCCCCCCCCTTCCCCGGTGAATCCTGGGGGTATATATCATTTGTGTGTCCTACAGCAATTTTTTACAGCTTACGGGGGTGCCAACACAGTCAGCCAGTTTCTAGTCTTTCCCAGTGTCATCTTTCTTTTCCTGATTGTCAGTGGTCTGACCATGTATTAATTATAATAGGAAACTCTATACATAGCGATACAACAGCAGGCAATCTGATCATCAGAAGTGGTTCCCCCATCGATCAATTGTGTCGGCCCATTAATCTCCTTTACACTCTAAGGGAAGCAGCCCACATGGGTCATGACTCCAAAGTGTCAGCCTCCTGTTGTCTTGTGTAGAGAATTGAACCAACTCCACCTTGGTTGCAGCTTTCAACTTCACTCCTGTTTTCTGCCAGCTGGAGGCAATTGTGAAACTAACCTCTATATTGAAAACAAATTACTGTTCCGAGTTCCACAGCCTGTTTCGGTTGTTCCACAGCCAGCATGATGCCCTTTCCACAGTTTTGCTGATCCTCTTAACTCTTTGACTCTGCAATTATTTTCCACCCTGTGCTGTAATTTTAATTAGTGCCCAGAGAGTTGTTTTGCCATGGGTTTCAAATCTGACCACCGCTTTGAGAGTTGTTCCTCTAAAATAGAGGTCCAACTTTTGGACCGCGAAATAAATTGCAAATGCCTCTCTCTCAATGGTAGCTCATTTTCTCTGCGATTGACTCAACTTGTGTGATAGGAACACAATAGATCTTTCATTCCCGACATTCAGTATTATCTGTTCCTCATTTTCCAACAATGGTTGAACCAAACACGCTCCTATGGCTGTGTCGGAAGCATGTCTATACAAAATCATGTGCCAAGAATGGAAGTTTTGTCAAGGCATCCTTTAAATATTCAAAGGCCTTTTGACATTCTGCCGTCCATTTGAACCACGCATACTTCTTCACTAGAGTGATCAAAGGCTCTGCTGCACGGAAGAAGTTGATGACATGCTTCTGAAAATACTTGCAAGTGCCCAGGAAACCTATCACCTGTCTGGCATTCGTCGGTGTTGGCATTTCCTGAATTGCTGTGACTTTGTCCACAACAAATCTGAGGTACTTTGTTTCTCTTTGGAGAAAATTACATTTCGTCAACTTCAACTTGACATCATGTTGTCTTAGCCTGTTGAAGACTTTATGGACGTGATCCAGATGGTTTTGCACTGATCCTGCAGTGTGCACTAGAATGTGTCTATGTAGGCTATGGCGAAGCACTTCATGCTTTTGAGGACTTCAGCCATAAGTGCAATTTACGAGGAGGGACTGCCTTTCAGTCCAAATGGCATGACGTTCCAGCGAACATTCCTACATGTGTACAAAATGTGCTTTTCTTTCTTGCATTCGTCATCAGTGGTATACACCAGAATCCGGATCTGGCATCCAATGTGGTGAACCATTCTGATTTTCCTAACATCGCTAGGATGTGTTTATCCTCGGAATTTCTGTTAAATCTTGTTATACTAATTATTAAGTTTCCTGGTGGTGACATAGGAAGAGAATGTCATATAGTAGCTGATAGATGCGATCAGCATAGGTCGGGCTTATGGATGGCCGACAAGGTGGCGAATGAAAGGGTTCTTACATTAGACAGATGTATAGTCACTGATAGATGCGATCAGCATAGGTCGGGCTTATGGATGGCCGACAAGTGGGTAAATAGGTATATCTGCATATGCGAATGATAAGGGTTCTTACATCTAGACAGACTGTAATCACACACCACAGCAAAAGTAGAAGTCAGGGAATGTTGGAACAAGCTGTAATGTTTCAGTTTATTACGACAGACTTACGTAGACATCATGGAACGACATATCATAACAAGTCATGGAGCATCAATAATTCACAATATACTCGTACAGCAATCCACTTCAGTAAATAGTACATTAGCAAGCCATTATATCCAAGGCTTTGAATAGCAAATACCGGGGCAAAGAACATTCCCATCAATATCTCTCAATCTTCAAATCCATAAACAGTACATTAGCAAGCCATTATATCCAAGGCTTTGAATAGCCAATACCGAGGCAAAGAACATTCCTGTCAATATCTCTCAATCTTCAAATCCAACATAGGAAATATGGGTATATCTATATATTAAATTCTCCCTTTCGCCGAAATACACTGGAACACACTAGCGAGATGGAAAAACGACCATCTCGAAGCTCTGCCAGGAACACACTGTCACCTACGTTGAAGTTTGAGGTAAGGCTATCAACTAGTGCCTGCTAGACCGGGCATTTCAGTACACCATCAGCTACTTTAGTTATGGAGTTTTCCGGCTTCCTATCCTTGACTCAATATGTCATCCATTGGCATTGGGCCTTGCGATATTATTCGCTTTTGAGATCATAATTCACCCTATTATGTTGCAAAAGAAACCTTCATTTAATTACCAATTAATCAAAACTCGATGAGAGGTCACAACAATTGGGTCTGAAAATACACTGAGAAAAGACAAAATTAATGAGAATAAATGCAGGTAATGATAACAGGGCTGAACTTGAAGAAACACCAATACAAGATGTAGAATTATACACATATCTTGGCAGCAATGTAGACAAAGTTGGAATGACAGACAGTGATATCAAAATAAGAATACAAAAAAGCAAGAGGAGCTTTCATTGCATTGGAAAATATATGGAGATCAAGAGAAATCGGATCCAACACGAAAATAAGAATCTTCAACTCAAATGTGAAGTCAGTCCTATTGTATGGCTCTGAAACATGGAGAACAACAAAGACAACAACCAAAAAGCTACAGACTTTCATAAATGGGTGCTTGCGTAGAATAGAAGGATTAAAATGGTATGACAAGGTTACCAACGTGGAACTGATGACAAGAACCAACCTAGTGCCAGTGGAACAAGAGATGAGAAGAAGATGATGGCGATGGATAGGACACATACTGAGGAAACCTGTGGATAGTATTACAAGGCAGTCCTTGTTCTGGAACCCCCAGGGCAAGAGAGTCAGAGGTAGACCAAGAAGCACATGGAGAAGAGAGCTGGAAACAGAGGTGAAAATGATGAGGAGAACGTGGAAAGAACTTGAGATGATGGCACGTGACAGGACTTGGCATGTGTTTGTTGAAGGCCTATGCTCCTTTGGGAGTGAAGGATTATGAATGAATGAATGAATGTATATGTTGTGGTGGAATAACACATCCCTGATGTATATGTTGTGGTGGAATAGTACATTCCTAATCTATATGGTGTTGTGGAATAATACATCCATAATGTATATACTGTTTGAATGGCAATGACCAGTTCTCATTGTGCAATTTTCATGAAAATAGCATATACACATAAAACTCACTTTAAATGTTTATATACACATTCATAATTTTACACACACACTAAAATACATGAACACTTAAAAGATTGACTACAAGAAGACAAAATACTGTATCTAAATGACTTGTTAATGTGTATAACTTCTGAGGAGTAGAAAGATGACAACATTATAAATTTGTTATGACATGAACTATTACACAATATGTGAATTTTTATTTATGACAAGAACTATTACACATGTGAATTTTTATTTGTTATGACATGAACTATTACATAATATGTGAATTTTTATTTGTTACTGATGTATAAGATTTTGAAGTATGTGAACACTGCACATTTTTATGAGGATTTCTAATTGAATGCATGCAAAATGACTTTGTTTGTGGATTGTATATATAAAAAATAAACTTGTTTTGTTGGATCCAGAGGACTTGCTTAAACTATCTCATGTTGAAAGTTTTACAGTAAATAGTAAACAAAGTATGCTAATAATTGTCACAACAAACTTAATCACCACAGAGAGGAATTCTGGAACGAACTTGGGTACAATTATCAAGAATAAATACCTCTTGCAGTATACCAGTATTCCTGACTTGAGTGATACAATAAGCATATACACACCCCACGGTCACATTTGTAAATTTCAATAATACTCATTTTTGGCAGGTTATATCATATCATATCATTATACGTCAATGTCTTTTAGAAAGCTTAAAGCACTAGGGGTGATGTGGTCAGCATCATGCCGGCTGCCTTAACTATCCAAGAGTTGCTCTGGTACCCAATTCATGCGGCTGGGTCAACGCTGGGGCCCTTTTTACGGTGTAAAAAATCCCACCTCAACTGGGGACCATGGACTAAGGTGGCTAGGTAGCCAGTGCACTAACCACTGCGGCTCTCATCATAAGGCTTGCAAAGTGTAAATCTTCACAGGAACCAGTATGGCTGAATACAATTGACTATTAATTATACAAACTTTGAATCTTGTATGGGACCCAAAGACGCAGCAATAGAGAATGCAGTCAGCAACCCATAGCTTGACTGCTTGCATCAGGGTCAGCGAACCAGAGCTGACCAAGACCCTACTCCACCTCCACGTGGTGGTCCTGGAAACAGGCTGCATCACTGCAGTCTGGCTGAGAGAATAGGGATCGAAGAGGGAAGGCAAACCCGGTCCCAAAAAATGCCGTGCTGAAGTCGGATGTGCTGGCCGAAAGGCACAGATATCGCAGCTCCGCTGTAAACAGACACAACGCAACCAATGTCCTTTTCAGGACAAACGAGGAAGAAGAAGAAGAAGAATCTTGTATAATTTATTACACATTTTTAAGTATATAAACCAATAAAACGGTATTGAATCAGTTCTACAAATTAACGGTTCACATGAAACAAGGGACGTTTCGGGTTTTACCCTTCGTCAGCCAAAAACAGGTGACAAAGACAAGAATTACATATAGGTACTACAAAAACATTCGATGAGAAACATACACCAAATGAGCGATACAAGCAGATGGAAAAAGTAAACAACCACAGTGATGAGCGAAAAAAGAACAATAATAATACAAGAAAATCATAAAACCTGAAAGAATTACCGAAACAAGAAAGTAAATAATCAACGAAATGAAAAAAAGAATGAACAAAACTATCAAACAAGTAAAAGGTCACTTAACTAGATCCGTAGATGCTTGGAATAGAACACAGAGGTACCTTATCCAAGAAATCATCTAGGAAATGATGTGTAAGATAGCGACAATTTAAAAAGATGCAAAAGGATACGAAACGAACCAAAACAAAAACATAAGAAGATAGATCGGAAAAAACAATGTATAAAGAAGGATGAAAAAAAGAGAGAAAAAAAAAAGAGAGAAAAACCACCAGAATTTATGCAAAATGATGTTGGACATTTAGCCCTTTTGGAGATAAACAGCCCATTTGAAAAATAAGACGATTCTCCAACGAAAAGCGAGTCTGGTCATCACCGACACATGAAAGGAGGGCAGTGACATGAATATCGGAATTACATGAATGGTAGGGGCTATTGAAATGAAGGGCCACTGGTAAATGTTGGCCATGATAGATGTCATTTAAGTGCTTATGAAACCTGTCTGCCAAACGTCTGCCAGTTTCACCAATATAGGTAATAAATCAGGTTTCTGGATTCACATGTGAAAGTCTCTCTAATGACAAATTTTCCTGTTGGAAAAGTGACTGTCTGAGTTTGGGGTACAAACGGACAGCTCTTACATATATGGCGTTGGCACGGTTTAGTACCAAAGTATGAAGGGCTAGTATGTCTCAAGCGACTGTGTACAAGAACATCCCTAAAATTCCTATCCCTACGATATGCCACCAAAGATGTATCACGAAACATCTCTCTGGTATCAGAATCAGAGTGGAGAATAGGCAGATGTCGAAACAGAATTCTCTTCACCGCCAGACAGTGAGGATGGAAAGTTAGAACCAGTTTGAGTCTGTCAGATTGGACAGAAGGTTTAGTAGTGAGTGCCATCTGACGAGTGACGCGTGTGATGCAATTATGAGCATCAGATAAAACATGTAGTCTTGACATATGGATGCGAGTCATGGGCAATGACTACAACCCACAAAAGCCAGATTCAAACCTCAGAAATGAGGTATCTGAAGAAGGTAGTTGAAGTAACAAGAAGAGACATGGTACGCAACCAGACGATACGTCAAGGCCTTAAATCCCACCCCCTGCAGACCCAAGTAGAACAGTCCCAACTAAGATGGTTTGGCCATGTCTGCAGAATGGGAGAAGATCGGCTACCATGACAAGCATGGGAAACAAAGAGCCAAGGATCCAGACCCCGAGGACGACCCAGAGTCCGCTGGGAGGACAACATTAGACAGTCTTTGAAGGATCGAGGACTAGAATGGAACCAGGCCAGGAGAAAGACAGCCGATAGGATAGTCTGGCGCTCTCTCTTCCAAAACTCTACACCTCACGTTAGAAGGGGAACGACTAAGTAAGTAAGGGACAAGAACAGGCTGCAACAATAGGCCTACCAGGGTTAGCAATTTTATGCACCTTAGGAAGCATGTAAAAGAAAGGCTTACCAAGACTACTATCAAAAATATGGAGAGATAAAGCACCAGAAGGAAGATTATCATGGACAGGGTCACGGGTTGTCTTATAAACAGTAAGATTATTATGGACTGTTGCATCACCAGAACAAGGTGAGTAAAAGGTGGTGTTACCTAGCTGTGTAACTCCTTCATGAGTGTATAAGTCCTTATGCCAAACAACCACTGCACCACCTTTGTCTGGCAGCTTGATAACAATATTCTCACATTTTCTAAGGCGTGACAATGCCCGCCATTCAGAAGACGTGAGGTTAGATCGCCGGAGGCGGTGTAGAGTAAGTTGGTCAACGTCATGTAAAGTATTGGCAATATATAAATCCAGAGCATCAGAAGCTCCTGGAGCTGGAGTCCAGTCTTGTTTGGGTTTGTCAAAACGATGAAAGATATCATCAGTACCGGAAACCCTGGTAGAATCATTTCCATTACGATGGTAATATTTGAGACGCATGTGGCGATGGAAGCTGTGAACATCTTGAAGCAGATAATATTTGTCAAAATTAGAACGAAGAGGAACAAACTTAAGACCTTTGTTCAGGACAGACAATTCATCAGGAGACAGATACAAATCTGGAGGAATGCAAATAACTTTAGCATAACTGTGGAATATAACACTGTGAATATAAATGTGGAATATAACAAATAACTGTGGAATATAACATAGGTTAAAAAGGAAACTGCTGGAGTTGAGACTCTTTAGGATGTTAGGAAACTCTATAAATGGCAAAACAACAGGAGGCAATCTGATCATCAGAAGTGGTCCCCTTGTCGATCAAGTGTTTCAGCCCTTTAATCTCCTCTACACTTTAAGGGGTACAGGCCTATTTGGGTAATGACTCCCAAGTGTCAGCCTCCTGTTGTCTTGTGCAGAGAATTGAACCCACTCCATCTTGGTTGCAGCTTTCAACTTCACTCCTATTTTCTGAGGATTACCTGCAAAGCCAACATGAACAGTACCAGAGAGATGGTACATCCCATCGCAATTTCAGCTTGCAAGTCAATCCAGTTCGTTGTGGACTCTCTGGTTGAAAATCTGACAGAGAACCCTGAGAAATTCAGCTTCAGCATTGCTGCAATTTTTTGTGGAACATGGTTCATTTCCAGGACCAGCTAACATTTAGTGTGAAAAGGATCCATACGCATTAGCCAGAAATAACCAGATTACATCTTACCTGTCAACCTCCTGAGGCAAAAACCTGTAGACCGGACCAGTAAAAACCTTACAAACACCCAAAAAACCTTACGCAAAACATATATTAAACGTGATACGGTTTTAAAATGACATGCTAATTAATTTAACGTTTGAAATATGATAGTGGGATATAAAAGTATACTAATAAAGTTTTAAACATCAGTTGGAAAGAATTCAAGACTAATCGACAAATAAGAGAAGACTCTAGGCAGAAATATGTCTCCGACTATATAAGGAAAAGACGATGGTCATATATCAGTCATGTCCTACGAATGCAAAACAACAGAATACCATTGCAGGCGCTCACTTGGGCTCCTGAGGGTAAGAGGAAAAAAGGAAGACCAAAAGAAACACTCAGAAGAACAATAATAAGAGAAGGAAGAACGTTGGGCCTAAATAATGTGCAAGAGCTAAGAGGAGTGGCGTCACAACGAACAACCTGGAGAGCACTGATTTCTGCCTTATGCGCTCTGTTTGGTGCTTAAAGAATTTATTATTATTATTTATATGTATTAGAAATGTTGCGAGTGATAATCATTAAAAATATGTATTATATCCCTTAAAATTACAACAGCATTCATAACATGGTGACGTGTGTGTTAGTTTTGTAAAATGCACCAGAAAATCAATAACTTTATAACAAAAGTCAGATTATAACTGGGGTGAAGAATATAATAATGTAATAAAAATGAAGATAAAACACTACCATGTAAGTAAAAAATATCCTAGTAGTTGTGAATTGATGTGCTCTGAGAATGTACAGCCCTACCATTATTCTAATGAAAAAACGGTCATTATTATGCTAGTTTTAAAGTAAGGATTTCACCCTTGCATAAAATACTGCGACTCCTACAATGACCTCTGACCATATTTATGAACTTTCGTTTCAGAATTCTTTTTTTTTTAGGTCATATCAAACAGATGGCCCACTGTCTTTCATTTCAACCAAATTTAGAGATGCAGTAAAAAAAGGGAGGGGTCAGGGATGTAAAGGGTTAGATTTGGGAATCTTAAACCTAACCCTATACCCCAATTAAAATTTTGACGCTAATGATAATGCAATTTCTTTCTTCGGCATTGAAGAACTCATCCCACTTCTATTTATTTCCACCAAAAAGGTCAAGTACACCTAACCAAGATCTGCTTACTCGTAGCAAGCAAGAGGACATGCACACCATCATAGCTGGCAGACGCTGGAGCTGGGTTGGCCATGTCCTCAGAAGAGACCCTGATGCCATCACAAGAACAGCTATGCTTTGGACCCCTGAAGGAAAATGAAAGAGAGGCCGACCAAAAACAACCTGGTGGAGGACTGTGGAGGCTGAGATGCAAAGAATGAACCAGAGTTGGGGCACTGTACGAAGGATGGCCACCGACCGAGCAAAGTGGAATCAATCTGTTGTTGCCCTACAAGACGCCACTATGTGTGATGGCCACTGACTGCTTTGACGGTCGGAGGCTAAGGATCAAAGAAATAAGACGAATCGCACACACGCCTCACGTAATCAACTTTGCTGACTAGTTAAACCAAAGTGTGTCGTGTAACTGTATTTCGTGATTTTATTTCTTGATGCATATCCCTATCATGCACTTCAAGAAACACATTACATGATGCTAACCTTAACGCTAAACTTACCCCTGATCTACAAATACACAATATCGTGCAAAAAAAACCTTCAAATCAGACTTTTAAAACAATAAAAAGACAATTATGCTCCCACATACAGAATTGATTTTGGCGCAGTTACCGTAGTAATCTACACATAGGCCTACTACACCACGCCAGTGCCTGTTTTATTTGTAGTTTCATCATTAACGGCTCGAGTGCACGTAACAAAGATGTTGCATTATTCCTACCCCTACTCAATCTTTTTGATACATAAAAATAAAATAAAAAATCAAACATTATAAGTTAAAAATAAGAAACAATAAATTTCCAACATACCCATTATAAATCCATAATAACATTTATAATAAACACCTGGGCATACTGGGCTAAAGACAACCACATGGCCAACACTTCTTCATTTCAACCATCAAATCATGAGCACAATATCAAATGCTTAGCTTTTTTTTAAAAATGGAGTCTATGGGAAGTCTCAAGTGTGGTTGATGACAGACAGTGATAAAAATGCTTCTTGCCTGGGCGATAGACCAAAAATATTTGAGAGAATTCAAACTTACAGGCAAAACCAGAAGATATAAAAGGATTTCATTGGTTGCTGAGAGAGACCTCGTTTAAAAAAAGATACGTAGAGAAATACCTCGATTAAAACAAATGGTTTATAAAACCTGGACTAGAAAGCATTTTCTGTTTTAAAAAAGTATTAAAAAACGTACACTGTACGGAAAAAACATACAACTTAACAGGTATGTTACATGGAGATTTGCTCTGTCAGACTTTGCCTTTTGAATAGCTTCCCAGGTCATTGTGGTATGCTCTAGACACCCTGGTGTACCTGGAATGTCTCCTTTCTTGATGGTAGTGTCAATGTACCCATTCTCCAATGCATGGAGACATATCTGGAGTCATCTTTATATGACCACCAGCTATGCACAATGCTACAACAATATACATATGTGGAAGTGAACTTCTGGCTGTGACGCTAATTACACCCTTATTGACTTTTGAAATCATCCACAAACTTCCAGGGATTCCCCCATTGGTGAAACATGTTGAGAACCCAGCATTGCAAACTAAGCTTGGAAAAGTCAATTGAGCCCCAGGCATGATTCTTTGGCATTGACCTTGTTGACTGCATGCAGGAGGATCTCACTATGGACCCAGTGATAGGCAGGGGAAGCTGAGAAGTGGCTCTGTGCAGGATGTGACAATTCCTTGGGAGAGCCCAGAACCAGAGTACAGTATTTTAGATCTGCATAGTTTGAGAGCATCCTTGGATGGCGGGGAATACACAGTCGGCAACGCGCTTCTTACTCCTATCTTAGGAACAGATGTGACGATCCTTTAAATGCCAGCCAAGCTGGAGAAACTGGAGCTCATGACTTCAACTCAGCACATTTCGGAATGGCAGATAAGCCACAGGAAAAGCCTAGATCTACAGTGTAGATAATACCAATGTTGGCTACAAAAAAGTGAGAAGCTCAGTAGCCCTAGTTAGACAACAACAACAACCCATTCTCCAAGAGGTATGTGGTGAGCCTTTTACTTTTAACCATCATTAAGAAGAATATCTTCCCTTCCACACAAAGTAGTGAAATTGGCTGGAACTGACTGATGTCTGCGGAATTTCCAGTTGTTGGTCAGAACTCAAAGTCTGTGTAACTGGTCTAGTCGATTCCAATAAGTCACATGTGGATTCATTATTCCCCCCCCCCCCCAACTGAATCCTGGGGGTATATATCATTTGTGTGTCCTATAGCAATTGTTTACAGCTTACGGGGTGCCAAAACAGTCAGCCGGTTTCTAGTCTTTCCCAGTGTCATCTGTCTTTTCCTGATTGTCAATGGTCTACCATGTATTAATTATAATAAGACACTCTATACGCAGCAATACAACAGGAGGCAATCTGATCATCAGAAGTGGTCTCCCATTGATCAATTGTGTCGGCCCATTAATCTCCTTTACACTCTAAGGGAAGCAGCCTACATGGGTCATGACTCCAAAGTGTCAGCCTCCTGTTGTCTTGTGGAGAACTGAACCCACTTCACCTTGGTTGCAGCTTTCAACTTCACTCCTGTTTTCTGCCAGCTGGATGCAATTGTGAAACTAACCTCTATATTGAAAACAAATTACTGTCCCAAGTTCCACAGCCTGTTTCGGTTGTTCCACAGCCAGCATGATGCCCTTTCCACAGTTTTGCTGATCCTCTTAACTCTTTGACTCTGCAATTATTGTCCACCCTGTGCTGTAATTTTAATTTGAGATAGACTAAAAACTACGCTCATAGAGTTGTTTTGGCATGAGTGTCAAATCTGACCACCGCTATGAAAGCTGTTCCTCTACAATAGAAGTCTAACTTTTGGACTGCGAAGTAAATTGCGAATGCCTCTCTCTCAATGGTAGCTCATTTTCTCTGCGATTGACTCAACTTGTGTGATAGGAACACAATAGATCTTTCATTCCCGACATTCAGTATTATCTGTTCCTCATTTTCCAACAATGGTTGAACCAAACACGCTCTTATAGCTGTATCGGAAGCGTGTGTATACAAAATCATGTGCCAAGAATGGAAGTTTCGTCAAGGCATCCTTTAAATATTCAAAGGCCTTTTGACATTCTGCCATCCATTTGAACCACGCATACTTCTTCACTAGAGTGATCAAAGGCTCTGCTGCACAGGAGAAGTTGATGACGTGCTTCTGAAAATACTCGCAAGGCCCAGGAAACCTTTCACCTGTCTGGCATTTGTCGGTGTTGGCATTTCCCGAATTGCTGTGACTTTGTCCTCGCCCGGTCTAACTCCGTGTTTGCTCACAACAAATCCGAGGTACTTTGTTTCTCTTTGGAGAAAATTACATTTCGTCAGCTTCAACTTGACATCATGTTGTCTTAGCCTGTTGAAGACTTTACGGACGTGATCCAGATGGTTTTGCACTGATCCTGCACTTTGCACTAGAATGTCATCTATGTAGGCTATGGTGAAGCACTGCATGCTTTTGAGGACTTCATCCATAAGTTCCATTTATGTGGTGGGACTGCCTTTCAGTCCAAATGGCATGACGTTCCAGTGAACGTTCCTACATGCGTACAAAATGTGCTTTTCTTTCTTGCATTCTCCATCAGTGGTATACACCAGAATCCAGATCTGGCATCCAATGTGGTGAACCATTCTGATTTTCCTAACATTGCTAGGATGTGTCTATCCTCGGAATGGGGTATGTTATGGTCTTTGTAATGCTGTTGAGCGCTCTATAGTCACAGCAAAATTTGTGTGTGCCATCCTTTTTAGTGACTTAACATTGTGGGTGACAACCACTCCAAGCGCAACCTTTTTTATAACCCCTGTGGCTAGCATCTCTTCAATAGCCTTTTCCACTATCTGTCTAGTTTTCAGTGGAGTCCTATAGGGTTTCTTACTGATGACCTTTCCAGACTCCTAGGATTAAATTTCTAGTCATTCCGTTCACTATCATGAACATGTATTCTACTGTTTTTGCACTGATTCCAATTTGCATCGTCGCTGTCCCCATTACTTTTAGCTTCTCTCCAGACACAGACGTGAGTGTGACATATGACATCCTGTATTGCACAACACTCCTTATTTCCAAACCTAATGAGACTCACTGTAGCCCCTGAGTCTACTAGTGCTCTGTACTTCCTTGCAGTTCTACTATACATGAGCACGGGTTCGACGTATAAACCAACTCAACTGCAGGTGTTTTGTGGCTTCTCTCTTTGTCTAATTGTTGCTGTTTTTTACATTGTCTTTCTGTCATTCTCCTCTCTCTGTTTTGCAGACTCTTCCAGTGTATACCTTTGTCTGATGTGTCTTTTTCCAACTGTGTATAGTTTGGTTGGTAGTTATATTTCTCATGTGCCTTTCCTAACATGTGCACATGTGGTTGTCTTCCACTTACTGTATGGCAATATCTTTTCTGTTTCTTATCATGTGCTTGTGCTCTGTTGTTCGATGTATTTATTTTTCCACATCTCCTTTCTTTTTTCCAACTCCAGCAATCTATATTTCTTTCTGTAGTGCCACCAATTTATGAAAATCTGCAGCTTTTTGGATGCTGTCTTAGTTGTTCTCCATGTCTCAGAGCCATATAATAGTACTGACTTCACATTTGAGTTGAAGATTCTTATTTTCATGTTGGATCTGATTTCTCTTGATCTTCATACATTTCCCAATGCAATGAAAGCTCATCTTGCTTTTTGTATTCTTATTTTGATATCACTGTCTGTCCCTCCAACTTTGTCTATATTGCTGCCAAGATACGTGTACAATTCTACATCTCGTATTGGTGTTTTTTCACGTTCAACCCTGTTATCATTACCTGCATTTATTCTCATTATTTTTGTCTTTTTCCTGTGCATTTTCAGACCCAATTGCTGTGACCTCTCATCGAGTGTTTTCAATTTGTTCTGCATCTGATTACGGTTATGGGACAGAGAGCCAAGTCATCAGCAAAATCCAGATCATGAATGAAAATAGCCATATTGCTAGAGTTGTATCTGTTTCTCCTGTTCCATTGTGCACTTTCATTCTGTTGCTGAGACCTTCTATTCACCCTTCTCACATCGGTCTCTCAGTGAACAGGTCTGTCTTTTCCCTGAGTGTAAGTTTTTGCATGTCAGAACATCCCGTAGGTGACTGGGTTACGTCTGCGAGTATTATGAGTTTGTGTTTGGGTGTATTCTGCTGAGTCACCCAACCTGGCAACTGTATGTCTGCAATAGACTTCAAGGAAAGTGGAAAAAAGGGATATCATGATAATCATGGGCGACTTCAACGCAAAATTGGCATTGAAAGAACAGAGGAAAAGGTGCGAGGGCCATTTGGCATAGGACATAGAAATGAAAGAGGAGAAAAACTAATTGAATTTTGCTTAGAAAACAACCTCTCTATTACAAACACCCTATTTAGACAACATTAAAGAAGGCTCTACACATGGACCTCACCAGATGGCAACAGCAGGAATCAAATAGATTAAATCTTGATACAAAAAAGATGGAGGTGAGGCATATCATCTACAAAGACACTCCCAGGAGCAGATTGTGATTCAGATCATGAGCTACTAATTGCAGAATTTAAGTTAAAATTAAAAAGTGACAAAAGATCCTCGACCTCTCCATCTTGATATAAGTGCCCTACCACCTGAATATAACATAGAAGTACAAAACGAATTTGAAGTGCTGATGGCTGTCCAAGAGGATATGACACCTAATGAGCTAGCCACACACACGACAGATATTCTCATCTCATAGGCACAAAACATGATCCCTAGAAAAGTGCACAAGAAGCAGATATACATCACGGAGGAAACATAGAAGTTCATAGAAGAAAGAAGAAAATTAAAGCAAACAGGGGTAGAATGCAACAGTGAAGAATACAAAAACTGCACAAGAAACATCAGAAGAGAGATTAGGAAAGACAAGAAACAGTAAATAACGAACACCTGCAATAGTATAGAAGATCTGCAATTGCAGGGAAAAGATGGGGATATGTTCAAGGAAATCAGAACGCTACCAGTTGATTTTAGACCATCATTACATGCAATTAATGATAAAAATGGTAACATATTAACAGAAAGTAAGGACATACTGAAGAGATGGAAGGAGTACTGCAGTGAAATGTATGAAGATAGTAAAAAGACTCCAGACATGATGATTAAAAGTGAAGAGAGAGAGCCAGAACCTATGTTAGATGAAGTACGTGCGGCAATCAAAAGCCTGAAGAAAGGGAAATCACCAGGATGCGATGACATACCAACTGAACTAATTCAAGCAGGAGGAGAGGCCAGCGTCCGTGTTTACCATGTACTATGTGTGAAAATCTGGAACAGAGAACTGGCCGAAAGCATGGAACAGATCTGTGTACACCCCTTTCCCAAAGATAGAAAATATCTGTGTATATCCCTCTCAAAAAGATAGAAAAGGTCTGTGTATATCCCTCTCCCAAAGAAAGGCAATTTAAAACTGTGTACCAACTATCGGACTATTGCTTTAATAAAGTCATGCCAGCAAAATCCTCTTGTGGATTATCATGAAGAGGATAGAAAGGAAGTTAGAACATGAAATACATGAAGTACAGGCAGGTTTTAGACAAGGCAGATGTACAAGGGACCACAATTTTAATGTGAGTGTTACAGACGTTTTAATAATGTTCCTTAAGGTTCTTAAAGAGGTGTGTGATGTTGAAGTTTCTAGCATCATGCAGGTAATGCAAATGTCGTAAGTGTGCTTGTAAAGAGCCCAGAACGTGAACGGTCAGTTCGCATGGCAGACAATACAGTCATCATGCCTACAAAAATTACGCTGTTCACTGACGGTGCGTTATCGTGTTAACTCATCTTGCGCATAGATATGTTTCTCGATAAGACCTATGCCCATGTGCAAGAGTGAGGTGTAACAGTGAAAAACATCCTTGAAAATTGCAGAGAATGCAATGTAGATCTTCACACCTGTTTGTTAGATTACACCAAGGCCTTCAACTGCGTACAACAACAGAAATTGTGGAACATTGTGGCATTGTAAATTATATAGTTCAGTCCAGCTCGCAGTCTTTAAGTTGTCTAGGGTATAATTGAATGTTACCATGGGTTCATACAACTTGCCACATCAACCACATAAAGGCTTTCCAAATCGCCAACATAATGATAATTTTTTTTTTTTTTTTTTTTTTTTTGCGTTCGCCAGGTAATACTCGAGGCGAAATCTCAGGTTATCATTTATGTCTAACCTGACATTGATTTTACGTGAGTATCCCTTTATTTCTTGTACAGAGACAAATGTCCCTCGCCATTCAGGCAAATACTCGCCGATTTCGGAGGTACCCATTGCAGCTGGGTCGGCTCAGGAGCCGCCAGTCCCTGGTCGATGACACTCCTTCAAATGCTTCGCCAGGTCTCGAGTTAATCCAGTCCAAATCCCGGTCGACGAAAAATCCTCAAATGCCGTCGCCCGGGTTTGATCCTGTATCACCCGGTCGCCAGAGCGGTGTTGTAACCACTACGCTAGCGCGGCTCCCCTTTAATGATAATAATATCAAGTATGATAATAATATCAAGTATCAAGTCCCACTAGTATTTCGTCATATTTATGTCACGACACAAATCCACGACACAACATTATTCTTCCAGCAGGCATTAATATATTTCGTGAACATTTCAAGTACTACCAGTACACATTCGTGCTAATGATTAGCAATACTTTTATAAAGGTTCCTCTTGGAACAAGACCCGGGACACAGCCATCACGCACAGTCCTAGTAAAATAAACAATCTCCAGTTACCACCCAAAAATTTCACACGTCATCTGCGAAACACACATAACTACAGTCTACACTAGTGCCGCGCTACCAGCACCATTCATCCTCATTACTGCTCAGATGTGGTGTGCAATAGCCAATGCCACAAACATCATGAGAGGCATGGGGTTTCCAGCGCATTTGATCCATCTAATCGAACACTATATTACGAACAACAAGCAGCAGTCAGAGTAGCGGGGAAACATCAGGATGGTTTGAGGTAAAAAGGGGAGTAAAACAGGGTTGCATCCTCTCTCCATACTTGTTTAACATCTAAGCAGAAAATATAATGAGAAATGTTAGGAGTGACCAAGAATGTGAAAATTGCGATCAGTTCACAATTGGTGAAAATGCGATCCCAGAACTCAGGTACACAGATGATACAGTTATTCTTTCAAACAGTGCCAAGGGACTAGAACAGTTAATCCTGTTTGTCAAAAGACACAGTGAGGATCAGAACCTTTTTCTGAACACAAAAGAAAAACAAAGATAATGTCCACTGATAAAAGAAGATGCCAACCAAAAACTACCGTCAATGATGAGGAAATTTAAAATGTCACAAATTTTGAATATCTTGGCTCCATAATTAACAACAATGGAGACTGCTCAAAAGAGGTCAGAAGGAGACTGGCCCTAGCAATGCAGAGATTAATTAAAATGAAGAACCTATGGCATTACACAAGCAAATTAATAAAAGTAAAACTTCTGAGAACGTGCATTTTTCCAGTAGCTACTTACAGATGTGAATCATGGACCATTACTCAAACATTAAAGAAAAAAATAGAATCTTTCGAAGCAAAGTGTTACAGAAAAATTCTCAGAATATCTTGGACCAAAAAGTAGAAAAATATAGACATCCTACATGACCTGAACATCAGGGAAAACTGGCTCATAAACAATATCATGTCCCGGAAACTAAAATACTTTGGCCACATTAAACGTCATAGTGGTTTAGGAAGAGCAGTGATGGAGCGTATGGTACCTGGAAGGTGAGGCAAGGGCCGACCAAGACGATGGTGGACACAGGATATTGAAGACACCTTGAGTTCGACAATGGAGGAGGCAGGAAGGCTGGCTAGAGATCAAGTCTTTCAGGTGGGCTGTGACAAGAGCGACGTTCTACAAAAGGACATGCAACATGATAGCCTCTACTCTACACAGTAGGCAGCTTATTCGTGGTAATGAAGACTTCTTTCTCCCAGACAACAACAGTTCATATAGAAACAGTTGATGAATGATTCAACATGTTGATGATATACTTCACGCTGACAGCAGTAATAGTAAACGAACTTTATTTAAGTGATCAAAAGGGTTGAAGAAAATGATATGCCCAACCTTCCTCATTTGGCTGGCAGACTTTATATAGCAAAAGCTTCAGTAGGTAACAATAAAATGTCATTCTTACTCTATCTCTGTTCTCTGTATGCATATTGTCTCTAGTAGCTATGGTGGTCATGGCTTGAGAACCACTGCTGTCAACATTATCTGCCTTCTAAATTCTTCATATATAAACATGTCTTTTCAAAAATGTTCTGATATATTTCTTCTGTTTCAGCTTAATTTCTGCAGTCTTTACTTGGTGTATCTTGGAGAATGCTGGCCTATTGCCAGGGTTGACGATTTCCCAAGTTTATATACTACTTGTGAGTCTGTCAACTTACCAACTATTTTGCACGACCAGTAATAGACTCTTAAATGTTCATTGTGCCTGGTTCATTTCAAAAACACACACATTTTCTTGAAATGGCAACACTGTCTTCTTGTCCTCAGAATAACTCACTAAACTGTCATACATGATTATGGCATGGGTTTGCGATTGAGGGTCTAAATGATAGTACATTATTTATTTCACCACAGAAATCAACCAAAATGACTTTGGCTTATCGTCCAATGATAACCATTAATAGCACAAGCCACTTCTAAAATAATACACACACTTGGGAGAGAACACAAACTGAACCTACACTAAAGTGTTCTCGGATTTGACTGACTTAATTTTTTATAACGACAACTATTTCCAAATTTTCTAGATGAACTGTCTCGCAAACAACTCACTATTTCATTCACCACACAAGAATTGTGATCATGTAGGCAATTCAGTTTAGCAAACACAGAACCAAAACTTGACATAACATTATAATTCCCAGCCAAGGTCAGCCATTCTGAATACTGTGGTCAAGGGACGTCAATCCTACTCTTGTCCACTACTTCAACATAATATGGATTATTGCCCTTAGATTATAAATGCACCAAGTCCATCATAAAAATGTTTCTAACCGAATTTCTGTTACCAAAACTGTTACAATATCATGGACAGCTAACCAAGGACAATGAAGATGTCCTGAAAGAATAAACGAACAGAGCATATTAGCTTTGTTAGAAAAAAGCAATTAATGTTCTTTGAAAGTTGTGGAGAAACATGATCACCAAAGCCACCAGCCATGGTACCTGAAGAGGAAGAAAAAGACATGAGACATCCTGTACATGACTGAGGTAGAAGAACACATCCCTGATGTATATGTTGTGGTGGAATAATACATTCCTGATAAAAATGTTCTGGTGGAGTAATACATCCCTGATCTATATGTTGTGGTGGAATAATACATCCTTATCTATATGTTGTGGTGGAATAACACATCCCTAATGTATATGTGATGCAGAGTTCTTCATGAAGGATACAACAGAAATGGAATCCAGTGGACTCTGACTAAGCAGTTGGATGATCTGGATTTTGCTGATGACTTGGCTCTTCTGTCTCATAACCGTAATCAGATGCAGGACAAATTGAAAACACTTGATGAGAGGTTACAGCAATTGAGTATGAAAATACACAGAGAAAAGACAAAAATAATGAGAATAAATGCAGGTAATGATAACAGGGTTGAACTTGAAGAAACACCACTACAAGATGTAGAATTGTACACATATCTTGGCAGCAATATAGACAAAGTTGGAGGGACAGACAGTGATATCAAAATAAGAATACAAAAAGCAAGAGGAGCTTTCATTACATTGGGAAATATATGGAGATCAAGAGAAATCAGATCCAACACGAAAATAAGAATCTTCAACTCAAATGTGAAGTCAGTACTATTATATGGCTCTGAAACATGGCGATCAACAAAGACAACAACCAAAAAGCTACAGACTTTCATAAATGGGTGCTTGCGTAGAATAGAGGGATTAAAATGGTATGACAAGGTTACCAACGTGGAACTGATGACAAGAACTAGAAGAGTGCCAGTGGAACAAGAGATGAGAAGAAGACGATGGCGATGGATAGGACACACATTGAGGAAACCTGTGGATAGCATTACAAGGCAGTCCTTGTTCTAGAACCCCCAGGGCAAGAGAGGCAGAGGTAGACCCAGTGATGGAATAACACATCCCTGATGTATACGTTGCGGTGGAATAGTACATTTCTAATCTATATGGTGTTGTGGAATAATACATCTATAATGTATAGTTTGAATGGCAGTGACCAATTCTCATTGTGCAATTTTCATAAAATGAGAGATTCTGGCAGTTTCTAGCACATACACATAAAACTCACTTTAAATATTTATATACACATTCATAATTTTACACACACTAAAATACATGAACACTTAGAAGATTGACTACAAGAAGACAAAATACTGTATCTAAATGACATGTTAATGTGTATAACTTCTGAGGAGTAGAAAGATGACAACATTATAAATTTGTTATGACATGAACTATTACACAATATGTGAATTTTTATTTATGACAAGAACTATTACACATGTGAATTTTTATTTGTTATGACATGAACTATTACATAATATGTGAATTTTTATTTGTTACTGATGTATAAGATTTTGAAGTATGTGAACACTGGTGCATGATAATAAATGGCCAGGCCAGGGTAGCGCTGCGTTGGCAGAAATGTGGAGTGCTATTCTTGCTTTTTGCCCTAAATAGAGGCTAAACCAAGTCTCCTGTGCATAACATTGCAAAAGAGTGCTGATCACGGTTCCAGCAACTTTCAAATTAGTAGGTGCAGGAGACGAGGTGGAAAAATGGTAGGGATGTGACAAGGCTCATAAACAAAAATGGCTGGGTGCATGGTAACTGATGTCATGACGAGTTATTGTTTTTTTTTTTACTGCAAATGGAGAGAAGAAATTTTAAATAATATGCTGAGTTGAAAAGTACTGCATGACTTCCTGATGGGAATATACATGACTATATGTAATATATGGGTTTGTGATTTTATTATCATGGAAGATGAGGTGTATAGTTAAATCTTATGGAGTAGGAAAAAAAATAACTAGGCCTAACAGCACATGTATATGATGCAGCACCGCGAAACAGCATAGCAAGTGAGATAATTAAAAAAATGATATTGTATCAGATTTCTCATACTGTCCATTCATAAGTTTCTTATCTCAGCTCTTACACTTTTTGTTCATCTTCATGGTTACACTAACCATTCTTCGCTTGACCGTTACATTTTTATGTACTTGTACAACAGACTGCACAGATAAAAACCAGACAAACACTTCCTAAGGTGTACTGTATTTTAAAGGTGGAGCTTAAAATCCCATGCTCGCAAAGAGAGGGATGCCTATGCAACGTAATCCAGACAAATGGTTCATGAGTGGTTCACTATTACCACTATACATGGTAAACTCAGTGATGTTTTGATCTTACATATTGTTTTACTAAGAATGCAACGTTAGATTCTGAGAAATCAATAAAACGCTTTAAAAAAAAAAAATTAATAAAGCATAATTTCACCTAAAAGACTACCATTTTATTACCTTCATCTTCACAAAAACCAGGTTGTTCTACTTTCTTAATTCTTGGTGTTTTTGTATCCATCATGTCAACTATCTGAACATGAGTATGACAGTCTTCAGTGTAGTTATGACCATCATGATTCTGGCAGGAAAACAAACATATAGAGAACTATTTAGTGAGCTTAATATAGGTATATGAACAATGTTGTGATCCACCAAAAAACTCCAAAATTTAGTGGCATACAAGTACTTCTCATGTTACAAGCAGACATACTCATTTGATAATTTATAATCACAAATCTAAAGTTTGTTATACAATCAATGCTTCTCTTGTAGAAGTGATATCACAGCTATATTAAATATTACTTATATATATGACACCTTAATTCACATTCTTAGCAGCCTCACAGGTAAACAATTTTGGCACCATACACAGGTTTAAAAAAAAAATGAAAAAGGCATATTTAACTGAGGTTTGAGAACACATTAACAATTATGAGTTTGCATAAATGAGTAAACTCAGCCCCCACAGACCCAAGTAGAACAATCCCAACTGCGATTGTTTGGCCATGGCTGCAGAATGGGGGACAATCATAGGCTACCATGACAAGTATGGGAAACTAAGATCCAAGAATCCAGACCTTCAGGATGATATAGAGACTGCTGGGAGGACAACATTGGACAATCTCTGCAGGAGGGAGGACTAGACTGGAACCAGGCCAGGAGGAAGACATCCATACAGGATAGTATGATGCTCTCTCTGAGAAAACCTCTACATTCTAGGGTAGAAGTCAAACATTTAAGTGAGTAAGTAAGTATGCCAAATGAGTATACAAAGAGATTTTTGTCTATCTTCCCTTTTAACTTTATTAGCATGTCCTTGCCCAACAACAGAAACAACATATTGACTGAGATAGGCAATAAATAAACACTGTTAAAAAGCACAAATAAACCGCAGTTATCAATAATTTGTCCCGACTTCTTTTCGATGCAATCCGGGTTGCCAATTTGTCCCGGTTTTGGACGAATTTGCCAATTTGGCATAAATCTCACAGATGAAAAAATAAATTATTATTCCATGGCTGACTTGAGGGAATTTTAATTATTAGTGAACTGGCGCCGAAACAGCACAAGAGGTTGTCAGGACCACGAATTAGTTTTGTGGTTTCAATGTGATATTCGCAGTTATTTGAAATTTTAGGTAGTGGTAAAGTACCAAGATTTTGCGTACGGTATACGTTTATTTAATTTAAACGGTGAAATATTTGTGCATATTTTGTTATTGTTGTAAGAAAATGGTACCAAAGCGTAAATGCAGTTTCAATGAAGATTTACAAAAGGAATATCCGTTTATTAAAAACAGTACATCAAACTTCAATGTACGATGCAATATATGTGCCTCCGGGTTTTCGATAAGCCATAGTGGACATTAAGAACCACATAAGCAGTGAGAAACATAAGAGGACCGTCGTTACAGCTGCATCAAGCTCGTTGTTAACCACTATCTTCAGAGCTGATAAAATTGGTGACCAAGAAGAGCAATTAGCTGCTATAGAAGGCGCCTTTGCATACCATACAGTGTACATAATCATACTTTCAGGTCTATGGATTGCACATCAAAATTACTTCAGGTTACTTTAGAGCCAAAATTTGCATGTGCACGTATGAAAACAGAAGCTATTATTCCAAATGTCTTGGCACCCCATATTCTAAATGAGTTAAGGTGTGACCTAGAAAAGTCTACATTTATTTCTGTACTGACAGATGCATCCATCCACAAAGAATTCAAGATTTTTCCTTTGCTTGTCAGATACTTTGATCACAGTAATGGAGTGAAAATTAAAATATTAGAGTTAAATTCATTGCCAGGTGAAACATCTGATATTGTAAGTAGTTTTCTTAATGACTGCATAATTGAAAATGGTTTAGACAGGAAAGTAGTTGGATTATGCGCAGACAACACAAATTCCAATTTTGGAGGTGCTGAAAGGAAAGGACAGAACAATGATTTCAAAAAACTGCAAGAAAACCTTGGACATGGTCTTATAGGAGTTCGGTGTGCAGGTCATATTTTCCACAACACTGTTCGAACAGCTGCAGATGTACTGCCTGTTGATGTCAAGCTGATTATTGCTAAAATTTATCTACTCTTCAAATCATACACAATACGAGTTGAAAGACTCAAGGAGTTTTGCCAGTTTGTGGAAACAGACTTCCAGATGATCTTAGGTTATGCTCAGACTAGGTGGCTTGCTCTGCTGCCTGCTATTGAAAGGGTTCTTCAGATGTTCCTGCCTCTAAAATCATATTTTCAATCTCAAGACAGATGCTCAGTTTTTATACAGACATTCTTTGAAAATCCTCTATCTGAGGCATGGCTTGTTTTTGTTCAGAGTCAGGCCTCTCCATTCCACGAAGCAGTGCAAAAAATAGAGGGACAGACGGTCACTGTGTTTAAAGTCATTGACAGCATCAACAGGTTGAAAACTATTTTGAAGTCCAAACTGGAAGACTGTTTCTTGCCATCAAGAGTTAAGCTAATCCTTGAAAAGCTGGAAATGGAAGGACTTCCAAAGGAGGATGTGAAAAAGTTTCATGCTAGCGTTTCTTCGTTCTATGAAACAGCTTTCAATTATTTGAATAAATGGGCTGCAACAAATTTTCAAGACCTAGCTGGGTAACGCTGAACAGAATACCAATTTGGGCAGATATTTGAGATATCATCATCACTAATGATTCAAACATTACCTTCAGCCCACTTTACAGAAACTGAAATTTATTATGAATATGTCTATATGAAGCAGTTTGTTACTTCTCAGAAAATTAATGAATGGAGTGCCAAAAAAACATTGCCACCACAACATTGGATTGAAATGGTTTCCCACTTCAAAAACAATAATGTGACATTTTCAAATATTTTGAAGATGGCAGAGTTTTTTTTTTTCTGTCTACTTGGAACAAATGCTGCCACAGAAAGAGTCTTTTCTTTGATGAACAGCTTATGGGCAAGTGATAAAACACAGATAGGTGTTGAAACTTTGAAAGCTATATTGACAACCAAAGTGAACTGTGAGGAAACAAGTGTCGAGTTTTTTAAGATGCTGCTTGCAAAGAAGGACCTATTGATAAAAATCCACTCATCTGAAAAGTACAGTAACTCAGCTTCACCTTAAGTAAGGATTATTGATGTTTTTCTCTCTTATTAGTTTAAGTAGTTAAACTTATACAGTAAAATGTATGTTATTCAATGTTATTCAAATGTATATATAAAATGTATATTATTTTTAATTGACAACTTGATTTTTCCGGGACATGTCCCGACTTTTTACCTTTTCTTTACCCTTTTGTCTCGATTTTTTGCATTGAAATAGGTCAAATCTACTATTTTGTCCCAGGGTTTTGAAAATATGGTCATCTTAGTCATACAAGCAAGAACATACTGGTAAATGGGAATATATTTGCACTTCAATCAATGCAAATGCATTCACTGTAGGCAAATATGAATAGTTTTGTTATTTCAAAAATGTAAAGAAATTCATAGCCTAGTACAAATGTTATGTTTATTCAAGTCAAACAGTTCTGTGCATAACTAATGTGCACTATGTTGGTGAAGATGTATGTATTGAGGAATTTATGTGACATAACCATTATATAACATCATGTTGTTTCTACATGACAGTATTGTTATTGTTATAAAGAACTGACATCATTGCACTCTGGACAGACCCATAGGTGCTCAGTCTCCATCAGTATATGTCGAAGAGTGTCAATGCTAACTGTTCCTGTAGCTCGCTGGTTGTAAACATGACGGATGCATCCTCTCATATGTCCATCTCTACTAGCCTTACGTTTGATGCCAAATTCCAACAGTCTTAACCTTGACGATTCATCTATTGCAGTGTCATTCTCTAACAGGTGATCATTAATTGTTCTCAGTATATCTCCCTTATCCATATCTAGTGTCCCCACTATGGGTGCTCTTGATGCTAGTCTGTCAGCTCTTTTATTACCACATACCCAGCATGACCAGGACAGTATATCCACACCAGCTCTGGAAGCTTCTATGAATGTTTTCTATTCATGCTGCAATCAACCACTTTGAACCTTCCAAAGCATAGACTGAGAGTCTGACACAATGATAGCCTTTGTTAATGAAGTTTCAGTTATCCACCTTAAGGCTGCAGTAACAGCCTCGACCTCCATTCTCATGCTGGAAATTGTTATCTTGTAAGCTCGCTATGTTCATATGTTTAGTCTATGTATTTATTAACATTTGAACTAAGTTCATATCAATCAATCAATCAATACCCTTTAGCTCCCCAAGGAGCCTTGGCCTTCAACAAACACTTGCCAAGTCTTCCTGTCCTGTGCCATCTGCCCAAGTTCTTTCCATGTTTTCCTCATCATTTTCACCTCTGTCTCCAGTTCTCTTCTCCATGTGTTTTTTGGTCTACCACTGCCTCTCTTTCCCTGTGGATTCCAGAACAAGGACTGCCTTGTAATGCTATCAACAGGTTTCCTCAATGTGTGTCCTATCCACCACCAGCGTCTTCTTCTCAACTCTTGTTCCACTGGCACTTGTCTGGTTCTTGTCATCAATTCCACATTTGTGACTTTGTCATACCATTTCAGTCCTTCTATTCTATGCAACTTGGCAGTAATATAGACAAAGTTGGAGGGACAGACAGCGATATCAAAATAAGAATACAAAAGGCAAGAGGAGCTTTCATTGCATTGGGAAATATATGGAGATCAAGAGAAATCGGATCCAACACGGAAATAAGAATCTTCAATTCAAATGTGAAGTCAGTCCTATTGTATGGCTCGGAGACATGGAGAACAACAAAGACAACAACCAAAAAGCTACAGACTTTCATAAATAGGTGCTTGCGTAGAATAGAGGGATTAAAATGGTATGACAAGGTTACCAACGTGGAACTGATGACAAGAACTAGACAAGTGCCAGTGGAACAAGAGATGAGAAGAAGACGATGGCGATGGATAGGACACACACTGAGGAAACCTGTTGATAGCATTACAAGGCAGTCCTTGTTCTGGAACCCCCAGGGCAAGAGAGGCAGAGGAAGACCAAGAAGTACATGGAGAAGAGAGTTGGAAACAGAGGTGAAAATGATGAGGAGAACATGGAAAGAACTTGAGATGATGGCACGGGACAGGAGGACTTGGCATGTGTTTGTTGAAGGCCTATGCTCCTTTGGGAGTGGAGGGTTATGAATGAATATTCTATGCAAGCACCCATTTATAAAAGTCTGTAGCTTTTTGGTTGTTGTTTTTGTTGTTCTCCATGTCTCAGAGCCATACAATAGGACTGACTTCACATTTGAGTTGAAGATTCTTATTTTTGTTTTGGACTTGATTTCTCGTTCTCCATATGTTTCCCAATGCAATGAAAGCTCCTCTTGCTTTTTGTATTCTTATTTTGATATCTCTGTCTGTCCCTCCAACTTTGTCTAAATTACTTCCAAGATATGTGTAATATTCTACATCTTTTAGTGGTGTTTCTTCAAGTTCAACCTTGTTATCATTTCTTGCATTTATTCTCATAATCTCTGTCTTTTCCATGTGTATTTTCAGGCCCACTTGTTGTGACCTCTCATCGAAAATTTTCATTTTCTCTTGCATCTGATTATGGTTATGGGACAGAAGAGCCAAGTCATCTGCAAAATCCAAATCATCAAACTGTTTAGTCAGATTCCACTGGATTCCATTTTTGTTGTGCAATGTCGATTTTTTCGTATTGCTAGTAAGAAAATAAATGGAGACAAGAGGCATCCCTGTCTCACTCCCATTCTAATCCTAAACGGTTCTGTAAGTTGTCCTTCATGAAGAACTCTACATGTCATATTTTTATAGGTCTTCTTTATTAAGTTAATGATCTTCATGGGAACTCCATAATGCCTCATCAATTTCCAAAGCAATTCTCTGTCTACACTGTCAAATGCCTTTTCATAGTCCACGAATCTGATGTATCCGCTGAATTCCATTCCAGACTTTGTTCGACTATTATTCTCAATGTGGCTATCTGGTCTGTACAGGATCTATTTTGTCGAAAACCTGCTTGTTCATCTCTCAGTTGCTTGTCTATGGACTCTTTTAATATCTCCAGGATGATTCTGTTTAATACTTTTCCTGGCACTGATAGTAACATTATTCCTCTATAACTTGTGCACTCTTGTAAGTTTCCCTTCTTAGGCAACTTGACCAGATAACCTTCCTTCCATTCTGCTGGTATTTCCTCTCTCTCCCAGACTTTGCCAAGTAGTTTGTATAATATCTCTGTAGAGGTATCAATATCTGTTTTGATGGCCTCTGCTGGAATGCAATCTGGACCAACTGCTTTTCCATCTTTTCCATGTAAAGCTTTATGGCTTTCTTTATTTTTTCTCTACTTGGTCGTTCACAGCTGATTTGTAGCTCCTCTTCTGCTAGCTGGATGTCTGGGGGGTTAGTTGGAGATGGTCTATTGAGAAGTTCCTCAAAATTTTCTGTCCATCTCTTCATTTGTTCTTGTATATTACTAAGCAATTTTCCATTCTTATCTTTTATTAGGCCATTTGCTTGCTATATTCCCTGTTAGCTTCTTTGTGTTGTTGTACAGGTCCCTCATATTTCTTTTTGCTGCGGCTTCCTCTGCTTCCCTTGCCAAATCATCAATATATTTCATCTTGTCTGTTTTGATATTTCTTCTTACTTCTTTGTTTGCTTCTATGTACACTTCATGAGCCTTGGCTTTGGAGCTTCTGGTTTTGCTTCTGTTTAAATCTGCTTTCTTGTTTTTCCTGTCTTCTATCTTACTAATGTTTTCTGTTGTTATCCATGCTTTGTGCTGATGTTCTCTTTTTCTCAGTACTTCTTCACATGTCTTGTTCCATATATTTTTTACTTGTTGCCAGTGGTCTTCTGTATCTGTTTCATCTTCCAGCTGTTCAAGTACTTGGTATTTGTTAGATACTGTGATTGAAAATTGTTCTGTTATTTCCTGATTTCTTAGATATCCCACATTATACTGTTGTCTATAGCTATATGCTGTTGTAAATTTCTTGAGTTTTAATTTATTTTTAGCCAACAGAAGATGGTGGTCTGATACAACATCTGCTCCTCTACATACTTTCACGTCATGCAATCATGACCTAAACTTCTTGCTGATGCATATGTGATCAATCTGGTTCTCAGTTCTGTGGTCTGGTGATATCCATGTTGCTTTATGTATTCTTTTATATAGAAATATGCTTCCTCCTATAGCTAGTTGATTTGAAGCACAGAAGTATGCTAATAGTTCCCCATTCTTGTTCATCATACCTAATCCCTGCTTTCCCATGATTTCTTCAAAGCCAGTGTTGTCTGTTCCTATTTTCGCGTTTAGGTTCCCCATCAAAATTGTGATGTCCTTTCTTTTCTTATTGTCCAAGACACTTTGTAGTCTGGTGTAAAAGTCTTCTTTCACAGATTCTTCTTTATAGTTTGCTGGTGCATAACACTGAATGATGTTTATATTTACTTTCTTTTTGGCTGATTTAAACCTTGCTGTTATAAATCGGGGTCCCATTGCTTCCCATTCTATAAGTGCCTTCTGTGCTTCCTTGGACAGCATTAGAGCCACCCCTTCACTGTGGTGGGCTCTTTCCTCCTCATGTCCTGAGGACAACACCATTTCTCCTGTGATCAATCTCCTCTACTTTATGCCTGTCCACCGTGTCTCGCATAGACCCGGGATATCAATCCTGTAATTTGTCATTTCTGCAGCTACCTGTGCAGTTTCCCCTTGTTCACACAGAGTGTGAGCATTCCAGGTGCCAATCCTGGAGATTTTCCTAGACGAAAAAAGGTTAGTCGGCAACCCAGACTCCTTTTGGCTTTCTCTGGGTTGCTTCATGTGCTGGCAAAAGGAGACTTAAGAAAAAAAGCTGACAGACTATCACTTAAGTATATATGTGTAGGGGGGAGTAAGAGTTGCTATAGGTCTCATAAAAAAAAAATGAGAAATGCCTGCATCCAAGCCAACCGTACCTTCACGCATGGTCCAGTTCTTGGACCTGGTGCTCCCTGTTTCTACCAACACGGATATAGCAAATGGCGAGTATCTGGTGCCAACAAACCAAACCCCCAGAGTCTACTGGGTAAAACACTAGGCTACGGGGGAGGTAACATTACAGAAACCTCAGAAACCTCTGGCAGAGCAACCTCTGGCAGAGCAAGTTCTCCGCCAGATGTGGCCGATGCTGGGTCCACCAGCCCCTGTACACATCCCGATACCCATCGAGACTTGCCTGGGAAGCCCACCCTGGCTAAAAAAGCAGAGAAAGCCACTCTCCAAACCTCCGATGTCTTGTGGGCAGTGTTATGATGTGCAAGAACATGGACAGGAAGACTCCACAACTTCCCTACTGAACACGCCCACGACGATTCTTTTCTTTGATCCTTAGCCGCCGACCATCAAAGCAGTCAGTGGCCATCACGCCTAGTGGCGTCTTGTAGGGCAACAACAAATTGATTCCACTTTGCTCGGTCGGCGGCCATCCTTTGTACAGTGCCCCAACTCTGGTTCATTCTTTGCATCTCAGCCTCCACAGTCCTCCGCCAGGTTGTTTTTGGTCAGCCTCTCTTTCGTTTTCCTTCAGGGGTCCAAAGCATAGCTGTTCTTGTGATGGCATTGGGGTCTCTTCTGATGACATGGCCAACCCAGCTCCAGCGTCTGCCAGCTATGATGGTGTGCATGTCCTCTTGCTTGCTCCGAGTAAGCAGATCTTGGTTGGTGATGGTATTCGGCCAAAAGATTCGGTGAATTTTTCTTAGGCATGTTGTGTGAAAAGAGGACAATTTCGACATTTCCTTCTCTGTAACTCTCCAGCATTCTGCACCATAGAGAAGCACAGAAAGCACACAGCTCTGATATAATCTTAATTTTGTGCTGTATTGAGAGGACTTCCAGATGTTGTTTAGGCTAAAACAGGCTGTTCTTGCCTTATTCATTCTGATGTTGATGTCTTTGCCTGCCCCGCTGTCTGGTGTTACTATGCATCCTAGGTATGTGAAGGTGTCTGTCTGTACCAGTTGCTGATTCCTTACTGATATGGGCTCAGGGTTGCTCACATTGAGCGTCATGACCTCTGACTTCTTTAAATTGATGTTCAAGCCCACCTGCTGGCTAAACTTATTAAGTCTATCCGTTTTTTCCTGGATGTGTTGATGTGAATGGTGCTAGTAGTGCAATGTCATCTGCATATTCCAGATCTTCCAATGTAGAAAATGTAGTCCATCTTATTCCTCTTGGACTGTATGATAAACGAGCGCAAAGGCCTTATTGCTCTATCTTTTCCTACATCTTACGTATTGTATTTTCTCCGACATTTGCTCTTTCATGCAACATTTGCGATCCACATTTGCTATTTCATCGTTGTGATTACTCGAGACCAGTATCTAGAGAACCACATTTGTTCTTTCATCGGGGGAAATAAAAGTCCTTTGATTGAGTCCCCATGCCTGACATTATTGTTTGAAGCCCACATTGCATCGTGATAAATCTGGTGAAAACACATCTGGTCATCCCTATCAGACATCTGGGCATTACACAATTTCTATAGACTGTTGTTGCTCGGGCTAGTCACCACATTGGACGCCCAGCTTGGCCAGGGGAAAAAGCCGGGTTTACCACATTGGACGCCCACCTTGGCCAGGTGAACAATAAACAATCAGAGGTCAAACCGAATGCACATTGGACTTGCAGAAATATATACCGCGTAGCTTGCTAGAAGGAGTGCAGTATTGTGAGGTACAGAGATCCCTACCACGCCTAGCCTAATGTTACGGCAGATTTATTGGCATGGTCTGCTAGAGGTTAGCAGCATGCTATTTTAGGGGTTACAACGTGTAATGTAATGTAAAAGTATTATTGGTCTAGTGAACGCTGTGACGTTTCAGCGTTAGTTGTCACGCACGGTGACCAAGAGACGAGACCCTTTTTTAGACGACCGTCGAACCGATAAGACGTGTCCTTGGAATGTTATATTGCCGGGCTTGTATTGCCGCACAATTATAGTACATTAAATAATGGACATGGGTCAGTCCAATGTGATAACGAAGAAAGATGAAGGTACAGGTTAGTAATTGACTAAACCTTATCAACGTGAATTTATAGTCCGCCCTAGTTATTCTAATGCCAGACGCATAATCTCACTGTCGGTGTATTGGATTTTCCAACCACGCGTGCATACAGTTATGCGGTTCTGACGACTATGTTTTCAAGCTAGGAGACAAAGGACTGATTTGTAAAGGAATAATATATAAAGTATGAACTGCAACTTATTATGTATAATTCGTCATGATGACCATGTGTAAACTGTTCTTGTATGGAATCGATATAATAAATGTATATGGACTCGAGAAAGGACTTATCAAATCTATAACGTCAGAATTTGACTGTATGATGAAGTTGTCAATATTATATCCCACCTTCGCGTACTTCACCATCAAGAGCACGATCTCATAATTTACGGAGAAAAGACAATGGATAATTATATGTAAACGTAAATAGAAGAGCCAGTATAAACCAGCCCCATTAACAGTGTTAACGGCAACAGTGAGAAGGCAACGGTAGATTACGTTTTAAAAGTTTGTTGCCAGATAACAATAAAGATTTCACAGGTTTTATTGCTAACATACGCAATACTTTTAACAGATGGGTTGAACTGGCAGGTGTCAACAAATCTTACGACAAGTTAGTCGATTTGTTATTGAGGGATAAAGTATTATCTTCTGTCAGCCCACCATTCTTTGCTTATCTGCAAGAAAGAAAACCAGAATCTATTGATGAGTTAGAAAAAATTTCTTTAAATTACTGCACAGCTCATCCGAATGCTAATATTTCTGGCTCGTTGATAAGAGAACCACTTCCTGTAGCCTCCAATATGGCATATCATAATCATAACAAACCTAGAACACACAGTGTGGACAGAGGTAGGTTCAAAGGAAACTATGACATTAATTTTCATAAGGGACAGAATAACTTTAACAATAACTTTAATAGAGGAAGACCACAAAACAGAAATTATTCACCTCACTCAAGATACAACAGTAATCCACGTAACTCAAGTTATAATCGGTCATATAATTATAATAATGGTAACAAGTGGAACAATAGCGATAATTATAACTCGAGACATCGAGATAACAGTTACAATAGAGGACAACGGGATAATTCATTTAATTATTCTCGTCATCGTTCTCATTCTCGTAGATCGACAAATTATAACCATAATACAGGGGCAGCCGTTACTACTGCTACAACCCCTGGTGTTCAGAGTTCACCTACTGATAACAAAATACAGTCTTCATCTACTTGTTTTGCAATGAATTATAACGTGGCAAATAGTTGCCCAACATGTAATCTTATATTTCAGAAAGCAAAAGAGACAGTTCTGATGTGGCCGGGTAGGGTAGTGGGGATTGCTGTTTTGAATCGAGAGTATTAGATCTTGATTACTAGCTAGCCTGCTAGAGGTGATGATTTCTCTCTACAGACTTACAGGAATTTACCAGGTTCGGGGACAATCCTCTATGATGTTTTATTTTTTAGAGCATATGGTTATTATTTGTGTTGCACCTGCAACGATTAGCTTTGGCATGAACCTTTAATAATTGCTATGATGGCTAACTGCAAACATATGATTCGTCAACAGCATTTGTGTTCAATGAAACAAATGTTTATTCAATTTCCAACAAGAACTGAGTTGAATCAAATGGTGACCACACCAAATTTGCATAATGGCATGTTGACATTCAATAAACAAGCATAAAAAGTCAATGTATTATTTTAATGATGCAATATTCCTTATTGCATCTCGTAATCTTTTCAAGTTGCTAAAACATGGCGTGGCTCTTCTATCCTTCTAGTGTTCCTTCGTTTATTTGTTAATGTGGTCTAGATTTTCACGTTTTTCTTATCTCTTCATTTCCAATGAAGAGCCAAACTTTCTTTATTTCATTAGTATTCCTTGGTTTGACTTTCTCTCAGCTTAAGGACTTTCATTCTTGGTAAAAGGTTCAGAAATATACCTGGGTTTAAAATTCTTTACCCAGTTTTCGAGCGTAGCTCCGTTTCAGTTATGACCGTGGGCTCTACCCGTTATTTCCTGCTGTATTTGGCAATACTTACAGTTTTCATGAACTCACAAACAAATTATCACATTCCACATTTCGAAATTACACATTTGCATTGATTGTGCGAAGTCAATCTCCTCTATAGAATATCACTGAGCAAAGAGACTTACGTCTTGTCTTCACCGCTCTAAATTCATACTGACTAAAAAAATGGCTTCATCTCTCCTGTTCATTCCGGGGGAAAAGAACTCAGTTTAACCATTGGTGGAAAATCACGTGACCAATGCTTAGCTTAAGCGAAGCTACCCTCATTAATTTTGGCGTTCGAAGCGAAGCTTGGCCTAAAATAATGCGTGGCGTTCCAAGCTAACCTGGTTTCATTAAACATCTGCGTTGAGATTTTCTTTTATCTTCTGTTTCTATAAAAATTTATTTTATGTTAATATAGCCTGTATCTAAAAATTTACGGTATACGCGGTTACACTGAACTGCGGACACATTCTACCAGAAGTCAGTCTAGCAGTCAATGACGGAACAGGCTCGCTGATCTTCAACAGAGGAAAAGTTAATGGATCCATCGTCTCAGTCTTAAGAGATTCGGGATCGACCACGATCGGAATCCGTCAGACACTTGTTCATCCGAATTGTGCAACTGGAGAACATGTCAAGTGTATGACCTTTGGTGGAACCATAGAATTTTATCCAACTGCTATTATCTATATTGATACACCTTTTTTCACAGGCAACGTTAAAGCATGCATGTTAAGAAACCCAATTGCCGACCTTATGGTGGGATGCATACACGGGAGTAAAGATTGCACACCAGAAGAGATTATTGAATGGGAAAAAAATAATCTATGCATCGGAAATGCAGCAATAACCAGAGCACATACGAAACAATTAGAGACTATGGACACTGCAAACAAGGAAACAGACGATCATGAAAGTATCGAGATTCATTCTGCTATTGACGGAGTATCCTTTGCTGCAAAACAGAGGGAAGACAGGTCACTAACAAAATTTTTTTCACTGGTCAACAAAGTTGACAATCTTGCTATGAACAAAAATAATAGTCATTGGTTTAGTATTAAAAATGACATTTTATTAAGATGTTTTATGGATAAAACTCAGATAAGACAACAAGTCATGGTACCTTTTGCTTTTAGGCGGTACATACTTCAACACGCACATGATTCTAAGTGTGCAGGTCACATGGGTTATACTCGTACACGTTCGCGATTATTATCTTCTTTTTTTTGGCCGGGAGTATCACGAGATATTTCACAGTACGTACGCTCCTGTACGATATGCCAAGAAGTGAAAGCACGGGGAGCCTTTCACACGGCGCCTATTCAGGCTTGTGACATATCTGTGAGACCTTTCGACAAAATGGCCATTGATATCATTGGCCCACTTTTACCATCAGCCAGAGGACATAGATTTATTCTCACTTGCATCGATTTATGCACACGATGGCCAGAAGCCATCCCATTGAAAAACAACCACCACCACAGATGTAGCTGATGCACTACACCTGATCTTTTCTAGAGTAGGTTTTCCTAGAAAACTTTTGTCAGATCATGGTTCTCAATTTATATCTGAGACTATGACGGAGGTAATGAAGACTTGGCAAATAGATGGAAATCTCAGCAGCATTTATCACCCAATGAGTAATGGTGCTGTAGAAAGACTTAACCGCACACTCAAACAAATGTTACATAAAGTTACAGTTAACCATCCACAGGACTGGGACAGAGTCCTACCAGCTGTGTTATTCGCTTATCGAGAGGTGCCACATGAACAAACTGGCTTCTCTCCATTTCAACTAGTCTTTGGCGCTCCACCAAGAGGTCCTATGGGACTAATAAAAGACTTATTGATTGACTCCGAGATGACTCAGGATACCCAGTCATCCTATGAGTATGTAATTAATCTCCGGAATAACATTATTGATGCCTGTAAAATGGCAACAGCTTCATCTGAGGCTGCAAAAGAGAAAGCTAGAACTTTCCAAAACAGTAATAGACGATTACGTCAATTATTTCCAGGAGATCAAGCTTATGTGTTATTGCCACATAACAATAATAAACTACTAATCTCGTGGAACGGTCCTTACCAGGTTATCAATAAGATTTCTGATGTTGATTATGTCCTGGACATTAAGGGACATCACAAAATATTTCACATAAATATGCTCAAGCAATTTCATACTCGACCTGAACATCTACAAGCTATTTTTCATGAACTAGATGACACTTTCGTACCTAGATGTCACTATTCTAATTTGTCTGTTATCCAGGAAGAAGAATCATCTTTTCCTGAGGTACAGTTAGCATTACCTGTACCTGTAGTACAGCCTAGTGAATCTTGGCGGGACGTAACCATCTCCTCGTCGGTTACACCGCAACAGCATCAACAGATTGCTGAACTTCTACAATCTTATCAAGATGTGTTAACCGACATTCCAGGTCGCACATCAGTCATTAATCATGACATCACTCTTAATGATGATACTCCAATTCGGGTACATCCATATTCTGTTCCTCTACACTTTCTTACTAAAACTACTAAGGAACTTGAACAGATGTTATCTTTAGGAATTATCGAAACTAGTAATTCCCCATTTTCTTCTCCATTAGTTATTGTCCGAAAGAAGGACAATAACATTAGACTATGCGTCGACTATAGAAAATTAAATGCACAAACGATAGTTGATAGCGAACCACATCCACTTCTCGATGACTTACTGCCACGTCTATCGACAGCAACTATATTCACTAAGATAGACTTAACTAAAGGTTATTGGCAGATACCACTAACCGAAAAAGCTAAATACTACACAGCGTTTTCAACTCCGCTAGGTCTATACCAGTGGAATGTGATGCCTTTTGGGCTTGTTAACGCTCCAGCTACCTTTGTTCGCATGATGCGACACATTTTTTTCAGGTAGACCAGACATTATTACATACATAGATGACATATGCTTATTTAGTTCATCTTTTGAGGAACATGTTTTGGGTCTCGAATACGTTTTGGATACATTAAGAAATAACAATTTAACTGCTAAACCCACAAAATTACAAGTAGCGTTTCACGAAATAACTTTTTTGGGTCACATTATTGGAGCAGGATATATCCGAACACTACCCAGTACAGTTTCAAAAATTTTAAACATTTCCGTTCCTCAAACGAAGAAACAGGTTAGAAGCTTGTTAGGTCTAGTCCAATATTACAGTAGATTCGTACCTAACCTGTCATCCATCACGGCTGTATTGTCCTCATTACTGAGGAAGGACATGCCAGTGAGGGTGACATGGACTAATGAGTGTAATAATGTATACCTTAATATTATTAATATCTTTTCAAACCCACCTATTTTGAGACTTGTTGATGCTTCCAAAAAGTTTATTCTCCGCACAGATGCGAGTAACCACGGAATTGGCGCATGTTTGCTCCAATACCATGACGACATCCTCCATCCAAACTTGTACGTGTCACGAAAACTGAAACCACCAGAAGTGAAGTACTCTACCGTTGACCGCGAACTTTTAGCCGTCGTGTGGGCGATAACAAAACTTGAGAAATTTCTACTGGGAGCCCCTTTCGTAGTACAAACTGATCAAAGGGCCGTAGCATCACTACGACGGGCTAATCATAAAAGTCCAAAGCTCACCAGATTCGCTATTCTCCTTCAACCATTCAACTTTACGATTGAGTACATTTCTGGGACAGACAATATCGTCGCAGACGCACTATCTAGAAATCCTTTGGATGTCTAGTAATCAACACTGACACTTTTCTAATACGTCAACCGAAATTACGTGTCACAGAAGACTGAACCCTATCACGAAATTCTTAACATGGAGATAAACCTTTGCTTACAATTCAACTAAATAACTTGTCCAGACGATTGCGAAAACGAAATGAACTAAATCAAGTGACACTATGGTCGTATTTACACCAGAACTTTGTGTGAATTTCATTTATGACGAAACTATTGGACACATTTCCTTGCATCAAGTGGAAATAATAGAAAACACTATCAAAGTAAATATTTGTTTGTTAATCGGAATTCACAAGGATCAAGCCTACGTATGGATCATCATATCCAACTTTAATTAATTTTAATTAATTACGTTAAAATAATGGAAAATAAAATAAAAGGTGAGATAAATATGAAAAAAAATGAAATGAAATTTGAAGAAGAGAAAAAAAAAAAAAATTTTTTGAAAGAAGAAAAAAAAAAAAAGATCTCACATGATTCTTAGATAATGTTATTGTATGTAACTATTATGTTTATTAATTAGGTTGATACATTACATACATACTATATTATTGTTTAAATTAGTTAGATAGGTTTTAACAACTTAATACTACACTTAATTGATGTCCAACACACATAATTAAGTTAAATTTATACATTACTTTCTTTCGCTACTTTATTCTTCATTTATTTATTTCTCTACTTAACATATCCTTTCATTTCTCTTACATTAGATTTGCAATAACTTTATTTTGATTACACACTCAATATAATTAATTAATTTAATTTTAACTCGTTAGATTAGTCTGACATGACAGTTCACTGCGACATATTTTAAGTTAATTATTTAATTAGATATCAACATTAGCCATTTATGTATAACATTTATGTATAATATGATGATTAATATATTAGATGACTGTTATTAAGTCGACATGACCACGACATTGTTCTAGACAGAACATCGTAGTCCATATGCCGCATTGTTGGTTAAATTTTTCGATATTGTTAAATTTTTTTTTTTTGGTATTCATTCAGATAGGTTTTTGAAAAAAAAATCTATCTAATAGATTTTTTTTCCCCCAGTGGACAGGGAATTGTTACGGCAGATTTATTGGCATGGTCTGCTAGAGGTTAGCAGCATGCTATTTTAGGGGTTACAACGTGTAATGTAATGTAAAAGTATTATTGGTCTAGTGAACGCTGTGACGTTTCATCGTTAGTTGTCACGCACGGTGACCAAGAGACGAGACTTTTTTTTAGACGACCGTCGAACCGATAAGACGTGTCCTTGGAATGTTATATTGCCGGGCTTGTATTGCCGCACAATTATAGTACATTAAATAATGGACATGGGTCAGTCCAATGTGATAACGAAGAAAGATGAAGGTACAGGTTAGTAATTGACTAAACCTTGTCAACGTGAATTTATAGTCCGCCCTAGTTATTCTAATGCCAGACGCATAATCTCACTGTCGGTGTATTGGATTTTCCAACCACGCGTGCATACAGTTATGCGGTTCTGACGACTATGTTTTCAAGCTAGGAGACAAAGGACTGATTTGTAAAGGAATAATATATAAAGTATGAACTGCAACTTATTATGTATAATTCGTCATGATGACCATGTGTAAACTGTTCTTGTATGGAATCGATATAATAAATGTATATGGACTCGAGAAAGGACTTATCAAATCTATAACGTTAGAATTTGACTGTATGATGAAGTTGTCAATATTATATCCCACCTTCGCGTACTTCACCATCAAGAGCACGATCTCATAATTTACGGAGAAAAGACAATGGATAATTATATGTAAACGTAAATAGAAGAGCCAGTATAAACCAGCCCCATTAACAGTGTTAACGGCAACAGTGAGAAGGCAACGGTAACACCTAATACATGTGTTTATTCAGAGTGGATGATAATTCAGTTCTGAGATTAATTGTGTTCTTAAAGGATTTTGCGAAGGGAAAAGAAGGTTAGTAGATCTTATATTTATTAATGCATTTTCTTAAATTTTGTTTATTTTAACCTCATAGCTAGAATGTGCGAATAAAGTTTTAAATAATTCTTTGCATAACTGATTAATAAAATCAGAAGATTTTCCTAGAAGATGATAGGATGATAGGAGGTAATTAGTAGTTCATACTTCACTTTCATCATCATCACAGTCTCCCATGTGCACACACTCTCATGCACAAGATATTTAACATCATTAGAATTGAACTCAGAGAGAGAGATGAATAATGAGCAGTAGTATAAATGAAAGTCAACCAGTGATGTTAAATGTGAAAAACTTACGAAGACTTTTGTGTGTCTTCAGTTCATCAGAATTCTGAGTCTACACGCAAAGTGTCTGACGTCTAACCAAAAATAAGTTATCAAAAACGGACATTTGGCTAGCAGAATTCGCCATAGGACATCTTTCATTCCTCAATTAAAAAGGAATATTGTCTCACCCACAAGTCAGAAGGTGGATGCAGCATTTTTCGTCACCATATACTGCTGGCTCACAAGTTCAATACATCGTTATCACAAGTTCAATCCAGAGTCATCAAAAATTCAAATCACTCGAAAGATCATTATTATCTGAAGTCAAGCAAAAGAGCTCAAAAGAGGAATCTCATATTTATATCAAGTGCAACACGCTCTTAAGCGCATTCTATGAAGCAGACTCTATATATTTTATGACTCTCGACTACATACGCAGGATTATGAGTCAACATATCACTAACATTTCATGAAGATATCCAGCCAGACCAGTACCCTCGAGAGATTAGACAACAGACCTTTTGTTCATATGACAGCTATTAACTGTTGATCAACACTACAGAGATATACTCAAACAGTGAAGGAATATACATAAATATCTCATCAGTGTTCTCAGTACGACAACAGTTTTCATCAGAACGTCCTCGACTTAGAGATACCCCATTCGACATAACGTATAACAACTTGGAACATTTTATGCATACATGGACTGTGTAGAGTATTCGCCATCTTGGTAACACGTATCATATCACATCATCATCATTTCGCTTTACACCACTTCATTCTTAATTAACTACTACTTAATTAACTGCAATTTTATTATCTCATCTGTGTGTTTTGTGTGAATCGTCTTTCACCGTCATCACGTTCTAACCATTACTAACCCTATATGTGTGGATATTTCATTAATAAACCCAACGATTGTTTGATCATTATCTAGTTTGTTAATGTATCACTCGTGCTGTCGGTGTTACATATTCACCTATAGGAACCTTTCTCTACTCAGATGAGGTTGGGGGCTTTTTTCTTTTACGGGATCTAAGGGCAGAAGCTAAGGTCGTGGGGAAACAGAACTCTTTCCATAATTAATTAGAAAACACTGTCTAGTGGAAAGCATTCGCATTCCTGTCTTCTCGTCCCTATCTCGAATAGGTCTTTATTCTTTCTTAACGAGCCAATTTCTAGAGACCTTATATCTAATATCTCATAAACTATTCCTGGCAAAAACTACTGTCGTAGTTGCCCCAGTGACTCACCACATGACAATTGTGGACTCGTCTTGGGATTAGTGAACCCGGACTTAGAAGTGTGATAAATCACATTTTCATCCCTGCTATACAGTTGCGAAAATTGCAAAATTTGTTGGCATTTCGAGGGATTATCTCCTAGACTGACTCTTACTATAATTTATCTATTTCATAGGGGGATAATTTATATATCTCAAGCACGAGTGATACTTTTTAAATTTATTATCAAACGGACAGAGTAAACACTTTTTGAGAACAGAGGATACTGTAGGGAACTGATTTTTTTTATCTTTTTCAGTAACTGCTGGAAAAATTTTTATCATAAATATTTAGCAAATTTTTCATAGAAACTTCGAGATAATCTGTGTGATATTTGTTCATAATACGCTGAGTGAGTGATTTTAAGTACTACTTGAACTTGATTACTAATTTAAACCTAGCTGGTTTTAAAGAGATAATTACTTGTGCGAGTCTTATAAATTTGTTTGGAGGTCACAGCCAATTTTTCGCTTCACAAACCCATACTGCATATCATGGCAGATGCTGCAAAAATTAGAACTAGTTTGATGGAGGCAGGGCGTGAATACGGGTTAAGTGGAAAAGACCTGATGAAATATGTAAGGGAGGAGACTGATAAACTCCATGCAAGAGAGATGGAAATGCAGAAACTTACAATGGAGAAAGCTGCAGCAGAAGCAGCGGAGTGGAAAGCCGCAGCAGAAGCAGCGGAGCGGAAAGCCGCAGCAGAAGCAGCGGAGCAGAAAGCTTCAGCAGAAGCAGTGGAACGGAAAGAGAGAGCCGCAGCAGAAGCAGCGGAGCGGAAAGCTGCAGCGGAGCATGCACTTAACATGAAGCAACTGGAAATCCAGGGACAGGCCAATCAGATAGAGCTGGCAAAAAGTGCAGCGGCTTCCAACTGTGATGGAGGGTACTCACCCCGCTCAGATGGTGTGCTTATTTCGCAACCTGCACCACCCAATGCCATGAACTTTCCGCTGGAACCTTTTTCAGAAAGGAATGATACCATGGACGCCTTTTTAGACCGCTTCAAACGCTTTGCAACAGGGTTTGGACTTGAAGAACGGAAATGGAACTTGAAACTTTCCCAGGGCGTAAGAGGAGCCGCCTACAAAGTTTTTAATAAACTTCTGGCCGGAGAGCAAGATGACTACCAGGCATTGAAAAAAGCTCTCTTGGTGAGGTACGAGCTTCATTCAGAGGCTTACCGAAAAAAATTTCGAGGTTCTAGAAAGGATGCAGGAGAGACTTTCTCACAGTTCGCAGCCCGTATTGAAGACTACCTAGTGAAGTGGTGTACACTGGGAAACTTTACCGAGAACTATGACGGGCTGAAGGAGCTGATTGTGATAGAGCAACTGAAAGAGTCTATGTCTGTGGAAATGCGTAGATTTCTCACTGAAAACGGCGCTGACCAGTTAGAAAATATTCATACACTGGCAGAGCGATTCCAAAATGCTCTCATGGAGTCTCAAGGAGCCAGAAAGAAGTTTTTGGATCAGGCGCCAAAGCAACCTGCTCGCTCCCAACCAGACCAACAAAGCAAAGGACCCCACATCTCGCATAAACAGCACGCAAAACAAGATAACTACAAAGAGCCAAACAAGAAAAATGCTGCGCCACACCAGAGACAGGGAGATAAATGGTGCAAGTACTGTCGCTTGAACAATCACAACATTAATGAGTGCAAGCGCAGACCTCCTCCCCAACATGCTGCATGTCTGCAGACAAAATCGTCACCCCGAAAGGAGCAGAGGGACCGAAACGTTTCTCATCCTCCCGTCATCGAATCAGTCCTCGTAAACGGACAATCTGTGGAGTGCCTTTATGACACAGGACTTGCTTTCGATGTGGTGGTCAGGGTATTTCTTGTCACCCCTGACCAGATAACAGAAGAGAGTGTCGACATCCAAGGTCCGACGAAGGATGTTGCACCCATGACACTGCCAATTGCATTTATCAGAGTGGAATCTCGTTACGTGACAGGAGAGATTCGTGCAGCTATAATGGAAGAACCGATCTACTCTTTAATCTTGGGATGTAGCTACGTGTTCCTTGGAGAACCTACTCAACCACTAGTCATAGCGGCCGTACAGACTAGAGGACAGTCAAAAAAAAAACGCAGAGCAGGAACCTCCTACCAATATCCTCCCCGAGGAATTGAAGAGGGCCCAAACGGAAGATTCTTCACTGGCGCCCTGTTTTAAAAAATTACCTAGGACACACAACCCACCTACCAAGGGAGACTTCTTTATGAAAAATGGATTGATGTATCGCCGAGCTGGGAACGAAGGACAGGAACACAACCAATTAGTAGTTCCTGCAGCCTATAGGAACCAGGTGCTTGAGATGGGCCACTCTATCCCATTTAGTGGACACATGGGAATGAGCGCCATGACTCAAAGGATCGCCTGCCACTATTATTGGCCAGGGATCACCGGCGACATTGAACGTTTCGTCAAGTCTTGTCCTCAGTGCCAGAAAGTTGCACCAAAACACTGGACGGCACCCGCGACCCTTGGGGAGATGACAATCTTGGGCACCCCATTTGAAAGAGTGGCCGTGGATATAATTGGACCTCTGCTGAGAACTAAGAAGAGAAACTCCCATATCCTTACCTTAGTGGACACATGTTCCATGTGGGGCGAAGCCATAGCCATGCCAGCCTGCGACTCAGTGCATGTAGCTGACGCTTTACTGAATATCTTTACTAGATTGGGCTTCCCGCATGAAATTCTTACAGACAACGGGTCATAATTTAGAGGCAAGTTGACAGAGGAGGTGCTTAGAATATTCAAGACTAGGCATATTCATACTTCGCCCTATCACCCCCAAAGTAACGGGCAAGTAGAGCGGTTTAACAGGACGCTCACCTCTATTCTTCGGAAGTTGGCACAGGAGAAGCCAGAAACTTGGGATCAGTATCTTCCTGCCACATTATTTGATTATAGGGAAGTACCGCATGCATCTACTGGAGTTCCTCCGGCCACACTACTCTTCGGACGACCTATTAAAGGTCCCTTAGAAGCGTTACTAAGAACATGGACAGATGCCAAGGCAGACGACACTGTCACATCAGCCTTCCAGTACGTCACAGACTTGAAACAACGTCTGAAGACTGGCTGGGAATTAGCCACAGTAAAAGTACGGGAGGCTAGGCGGAAACATGCCAAATATTACAATCGGAATGCGAAGGACCGAGAACTAGCAGTAGGAGAGAAGGTGCTACTTCTTCTGCCAAGTAGCAGTAATAAGTTGCAGATTTGCTGGAGGGGACCCTACAAAGTTGTGGAAAAGATTTCTCGCACCAACTATAAAATCGCCGTGAACGGAAAGCAGAAAATTTATCACTTAAATCTGCTTAAGAAGTTTTACGAGCGAGCCCCTGCCGAACCAGCGCACCTCATGACTATGGCCATTGCTATGCAAATGGAAGAAGAGCCTTTATCATCAGTAGAGTACCCGGTGATACAGGAGGAATCACATTTAGATGTGAAAATAAGCTCCACCCTAACGGAAGCCCAGCAAGAAAGTGTGAGGAGATTGATGGAAAACCACGCCGATTCCCTGACAGACAAACCGGGCTGGACAAACCCAGATAAAGTGACATGGTCAGCAGAATGTGAACATGCATATGCACTCTTAAAAGAGAAACTCACCACAAAACCGATTTTACGGCTCCCGGATTTAACTAGAAAATTCATCTTGCGCACAGATGCCAGTAACATTGGAATCGGGGCTACATTACTACAGCCAGATGACAGAAGCCCACCAAATCTATTTCCGGTCGCATATGCAAGTCGGAAGTTAAACCGAGCAGAACAAAACTATTCCACAATCGAAAAGGAATGTTTGTCCCTCGTCTGGGGAATACAAAAATTTGAAGCATACCTGTATGGAAGGAAATTTACAATCCAGAGTGATCACCAACCTCTGACCTTCCTCGCCAATTCAAAGAATTTGAATGCTAGACTGATGAGGTGGTCGCTTGTTCTACAACCTTACACGTTCCAAGTGGACTATATCCAAGGAAAACATAACGTAGGAGCGGATTTTTTAAGCCGTCATCCTATGAGGCAGGACGGAGAGCACAAACAAGTAGAGGAAAGGGTGGAAACCGAAGAGAAAAACGAAGATGAGGAAAAGGATTAAAGAATCCCGAGCAAGAAGGCTTAGCTCTCCTGAGTACGATTGACATCACACTTGAGGAGGGGCTGTTGTGATAAACGAGCACAAAGGCCTTATTGCTCTATCTTTTCCTACATCTTTCGTATTGTATTTTCTCCGACATTTGCTCTTTCATGCAACATTTGCGATCCACATTTGCTATTTCATCGTTGTGATTACTCGAGTCCAGTATCTAGAGAACCACATTTGTTCTTTCATCGGGGGAAATAAAAGTCCTTTGATTGAGTCCCCATGCCTGACATTATCGTTTGAAGCCCACATTGCATCATGATAAATCTGGTGAAAACACATCTGGTCATCCCTATCAGACATCTGGGCATTACACAATTTCTATGGACTGTTGTTGCTCGGCCGAGTCCCCACATTGGACGCCCAGCTTGGCCAGGGGAAAAAGCCAGGTTACCACATTGGACGCCCACCTTGGCCAGGTGAACAATAAACAATCAGAGGTCAAACCGAACCCACATTGGACTTGCAAAAATATATACCGCGTAGCTTGCTAGAAGAAGGAGTGCAGTATTGTGAGGTACAGAGATCCCTATCACGCCTAGCCTAATACACGTGTTTATTCAGAGTGGATGATAATTCAGTTCTGAGATTAATTGTGTTCTTAAAGGATTTTGCGAAGGGAAAAGAAGGTTAGTAGATCTTATATTTATTAATGCATTTTCTTAAATTTTGTTTATTTTAACCTCATAGCTAGAATGTGCGAATAAAGTTTTAAATAATTCTTTGCATAACTGATTAATAAAATCAGAAGATTTTCCTAGAAGATGATAGGATGATAGGAGGTAATTAGTAGTTCATACTTCACTTTCATCATCATCACAGTCTCCCATGTGCACACACTCTCATGCACAAGATATTTAACATCATTAGAATTGAACTCAGAGAGAGAGATGAATAATGAGCAGTAGTATAAATGAAAGTCAACCAGTGATGTTAAATGTGAAAAACTTACGAAGACTTTTGTGTGTCTTCAGTTCATCAGAATTCTGAGTCTACACGCAAAGTGTCTGACGTCTAACCAAAAATAAGTTATCAAAAACGGACATTTGGCTAGCAGAATTCGCCATAGGACATCTTTCATTCCTCAATTAAAAAGGAATATTGTCTCACCCACAAGTCAGAAGGTGGATGCAGCATTTTTCGTCACCATATACTGCTGGCTCACAAGTTCAATACATCGTTATCACAAGTTCAATCCAGAGTCATCAAAAATTCAAATCACTCGAAAGATCATTATTATCTGAAGTCAAGCAAAAGAGCTCAAAAGAGGAATCTCATATTTATATCAAGTGCAACACGCTCTTAAGCGCATTCTATGAAGCAGACTCTATATATTTTATGACTCTCGACTACATACGCAGGATTATGAGTCAACATATCACTAACATTTCGTGAAGATATCCAGCCTGACCAGTACCCTCGAGAGATTAGACAACAGACCTTTTGTTCATATGACAGCTATTAACTGTTGATCAACACTACAGAGATATACTCAAACAGTGAAGGAATATACATAAATATCTCATCAGCGTTCTCAGTACGACAACAGTTTTCATCAGAACGTCCTCGACTTAGAGATACCCCACCCCAACTTGGGACATTCGACATAACGTGTGAATAATCAACTTGGGAAGCATTTTAGAGCATACATGGACTGTGTAGAGTATTCGCCATCTTGGTAACACGTATCATATCACATCATCATCATTTCGCTTTACACCAGTTCATTCTTAATTAACTACTACTTAATTAACTGCAATTTTATTATCTCATCTGTGTGTTTTGTGTGAATCGTCTTTCACCGTCATAAAGTTCTAACCATTACTAACCCAATATGTGTGGATATTTCATTAATAAACCCAACAATCGTTTGATCATTATCTAGTTTGTTAATGTATCACTCGTGCTGTCGGTGTTACATATTCACCTATAGGAACCTTTCTCTACTCAGATGAGGTTGGGGGCTTTTTTCTTTTACGGGATCTAAGGACAGAAGCTAAGGTCGTGGGGAAACAGAACTCTTTCCATAATTAATTAGAAAACACTGTCTAGTGGAAAGCATTCGCATTCCTGTCTTCTCATCCCTATCTCGAATAGGTCTTTATTCTTTCTTAACGAGCCAATTTCTAGAGACCTTATATCTAATATCTCATAGACTATTCCTGGCAAAAACTACTGTCGTAGTTGCCCCAGTGACTCACCACACGACAGACTGCCCTCTGTTGTCTGGTGCATCACCCAGTCTATGACTGTTAAAAATAGAGTGGTTGATAAGGGGCATCCCTGTCGTACTCCTGTCTTCACCTAAGCAATCTGGTTAGTGATGGCTTCGCCCAAAAATACACGTAAAGTTTCTTAGAGGCTTTTTATGATGTGACACTGTGCAGCTTGGAATTCAATAAGCCCTCAGTATTTTCCATAAACTGTCCCTATGTATGCTGTCCGCCTTTTCATAAATCAACGAAGTTAATATACACAGCTTTGCCATTCTGAGCACTGCTCTAATAATGTTCCTGAGCTGTGATTATATGACTACACATCTTCTGTTGTTTTCTAAATTCATGATGTTTGATGTCCTGCTTGTTCTTTCCTCAGTTTGTGGTCTACTGCTTTTGAAATTCTCTGTATAATTATCCTGCCTAGTATTTTGCTGGGAACTGAGAGAAGAGTGATTCCTATCCAATTATTGCAGTCTGCAAGATCTCCCTTCTTGGGCAATTTGACAATTATTCCTTTGTTCCACTCTGATGGTGTTGTCCCCGTTTTCCACACTTGTGCAAATAGTGGTTCTAATTGTTCTGATGCTAGTTCAGGGTCAATGTCTTAAATAGCTCTGCATTTAAGTTATCATTGCCAGTAGCTTTTCCGTTCTTTAACCCGTTGATTGCTGTGATGATTTCTTCTTTTCGTGGAATGTCTGTATTTACATCTAGATCGTTTTCAGCCTCAGGAACATTCAATTGTGTCTCTGGTGGTTCCTTGTTCAGAGTTTCTCTGAAGTGCTCTGCCCATCTTGTTCCTGTCCCTCTGCTGTCGTGATGAGATTTCCTTGCTTATCTCTTACTAATGTAATATTGTTTGCACCTCGTTTTCCGCTGATAAATTTAGTTATTTTGTATACTGTGCTTTGTTCATTTCTCAGTGCTGCCTCTTCTGCCTGTCTTGCAAGATTGTCTAGGAAATTCCTCTTGTTGGCTCGGGTTTGGCGTTTAACTTCCTTGTCCAGCTGACTGTACTGTTCGCTATATATACTCAAGACCAAAAGAAACGCACATATTAATTGTTCTGATTTTCAGACAAATAAAATAAAAAAAATCAAGTTTAAATCGTCTTTAAACACAACTTTAGCAATGCAAGACAATACTGCACCTCGAAAATTTGTGCTGCAGTGAGTTGTTTACGGCGTGGATCAGCAAACGCTCAGAATAAAAATTCATTACAGTTCGTGCATTGGGTTCTACGCGCATTTTATAGAGAATTGGGTGATCAACAGACAACCAAAAGTCGTGCATGAAAAATCATGAAATGCACGAACTGTAATGAATTTTTATTTTGAGGGTTTGCTCATCTACGCCGTAAACAACTCACCGCAGCACAAATTTTCCACGTGCAGTATCGTCTTGCATTGCTAAAGTTGAGTTTAAAGACGATTTAAACTTGATTTTTTTTTTTTTTTATTTGTCTGAAAATCAGAACAATTAATATGTGCGTTTCTTTTGGTCTTGAGTATAGTTGCTTTAACCTGGGGACTTCGCTTCTGTTTTCTTTCTTTTCATTTCCTTTCTCAGTGTTATGGTGTTTAATGTTTCTGGTGTTATCCAGTCTTGCTTCTTCCTTTCCTGGAATCCCAAGCATGATTTGCTGCTTTCCTTATATATTGTTGAAATGGTGTTGAATTTCTGGTCTATATCATCAGTCAATGTCTGTTCCTGACTTTTGGCAAATTTTTCTTCTTCCTTCTTCCTCGTTCATCCTGAAAAGGACGGTGGTTGCGTTGTGTCTGTTTGCGCCTAAGCTGTGATATCTGCACCTTTCGGTCGACACATCCGACTTCTGCACGGCATTTTTTAGGACCGGGTTTGCCTTCCCATTGCGATCCACACTCGCTCAGCCAGACTGCACTGCTGCAGACTGTTTCCAGGACCACCACATGGAGGTGGAGTGCGGTCTTGACCAGCTCTGATTCGCTGGTCCTGACGCAGGCAGTCAAGCTATGAGTCGCTGACTGCGTTCTCTATTGCTGCGTCTTTGGGTCCCACTTTTGGCAAATTGATATCGTTTCTTTATGTCAGCCACAAAAGCTTTTCTGGTAAGGGGGTCCTTCAATTTGCTGATGTCAAACCTTTTCTGTGTAGTTAAAATTGGTCCAGCCCTTCTTAGTTTCACTTTCAGTTTTGCTACTACTAAATGGTGATCACTTCCCACATCTGCACCTCTTCTTACCTTCACATCTTGTAATGCATGTCTCCATCTACCGTGAACCATGATGTGGTCTATCTGGTTTCTGTCCCGACCATTTGGTGATTCCCATGTTAATTTGTGAATTTCTTTATGTGGGAAAAGTGTTCCTCCAATGACCAGGTTGTTAATACTACAGAAACTTATTAATTTATCCCCATTTTCGTTTGCTGTTCCGCTGCCGCATTTCCCCATTACTCTTTCATTATATGTATTGTGTGTACCAACTTTCGCATTGAGGTCTCCCATTACTATAATAAGATCATATCTAGGTGTGTCTTCCATTTCTTTCTGCAGTTGTTGATAGAATTCATCCTTGGCCTCTTCATCGCTGTCATTCGTTGGTGTGTAGTATTGTATTATTGTAGTATTGGTGAATCTACCTCTCAATCTTAATCTTATCAGTCTGTTGTTGATGGGTTTCCATTCCAGTAATGTCCTTTCTATTCCTTTCTGTAAAATAATGGCTATGCCTTCGTTGTGCTGTCCATCCTCTCTTCCAGAGTAAAGTACTGTTTCTCCTGTTGCTGTTTTAACTTTTCCTGCCCCTGTCCATCTGCTCTCGCTTATCCCTAGAATGTGTAACCTATAGTTTCTCATTTCTGCCGTGACCTGTTTTAGTTTGCCCGTCTCATTCATTGTCCTGACATTCCACAATCCTATTCTTGTATCATGTTTTGCGGTCAGGACGTCCATTCTCATGTCAGTGGCTTCCTTTCGGCCTTCACCACTGACAGTCATACGAGCCTCAGACTCCGGATGTCCGTCCTGCAGCAAAGTTTGTTTATTTGTTATCGTTTCCGTAACTTCAATTTTTTTTACATAGACAGGGGTGTCAGCCCTATGCTAAAACCCCCAACCTGGAGGACCAGGGTGTCTGCTTTCATCTGACCCCTGCCCGCGCAAACCTGTCCAGCTTGGTAGAACCTTCCAGGAGTAAAACTCCCGCTGGCATAGCTCTGGGGGTAATCAGGGTACACAAGCCGCCATACCTCAACAAGGTATTGACACCGGTGATGGCAGCGCCCACGACGACCGTTGCCTCAATTGGCTGTGTGTGGTGTACCTGGAAACAGGGCCTCCCAGTACTGAGGCACAGTTAAGTCCCCGAAGTCGCTTATTGGTGCAGAGTTGAGAGAGATGGCTGCGTGAAATGCAAACAACAAAACCAACACAAATTGGTGTGGCATGTTGAGAACCCAGCATTGCACACTAAGCTTGGGGGAATCACATGGACACCAGACGTAATACTGGCTCTTGACAGGATCGCCGCATGCAGGAGATTTCTACAATGGAGAGATGGCAGGTGGTGGTTATCTGGAAGTGGCTCTGTGCAGGATGTGAGGATTCCTTGGGAGAGCCCAGAACCAGAGCACAGCATTGTGCAAGCTCTGCATAGTTGGAGAGCCCCCCTGGATGACAGGGAATGCACAGTATGCCACACCACCTATCCCCAACTGCTAACTTAGAACCAGAAGTGGGGTCCTCTGGATGCATGCCAGGCCAGGATAAAATGCCTGGGAAAGAGACTGAAGCTCAGAACTCCCCAACTCAAAGTTGCAGGGTGGCAGAACAGCCACGGGAAAGACAGGTCTATTTTGAAGATAATGCAACCATATTTTCACCATACGAGCTCTGACGCCGCCTCGGTAAACAAGGTCCGTGCAGAGCAGTGACACCTCAGGCTGCTTGCAAATAGTCTACTACTGGGAATATAAACAGATTAGGGATGAGCCCACTCTCCCATTGAAGAGGTGCTAAAGTCGTAGATACTGGGCCAGAAGGCGCACCGGAAACCACAGTATCACGCAACTCGCTTTTTTCTATGGATGAGTACACCGTCAAATAAATCTCGTACTGGTGCTCACCCTGTGGAGCTCCACCAGGCAGGTGCAGTGCCGGGCTCTGAGCCTCGACAGAGCCCACCCTCAGCTACTGGAGGACCCTCTAGACCGTCTTGTGGAGTCAGCAGACGGCGGAGGAGAACTACTGACCGAAACAAAACAGAAAAAGAGAAACCCAGAGTGCCACTTGTCATAATGCACTGGAATGCAGAGGGAGTGAACAGCAAGCAGGCTGGATACAGCAAAAAGACAGAGCTGGAAAACATCTTGTATGAGAAGCAAGTCAGTGTTTGCTGTATCCAAGAGACTCACTTGAAAGCAGATCAAACCTTTAAAATAAGGGGATATCAATGCTTCAGATCCGACAGAAAAGATAGACGAAAAGGAGGAGTACTTACTCTTGTAAGGAATAACATTCCTGCACACGAAAGGAAAACCTTCATGGATGGAGCAGAATATCAGCTGTTGCAGATAAAGGTAGACAAGATGGAAATAGAACTCCTGAACTATTACTGTCCAAACAACAAACCCCTGAGTCTCAGCTCTATACAGGTACCAGCCACCAACTTTATAGCAGTTGGAGACTTTAATAGCCACTCCCAGAGCTGGGGCTATAACCATCTGGATCACAGAGGTGAAGAGGTTGAAACTTGGCAAGATGATCACTCCCTAATCCTAGTCAATAATGCCACAGATACTCCTACCTTCTACTCCAGAGGATGGCACACAACTTCAACACCAGATCTTGCCTTCTCCACACCAGATATAGCTGGATCTATTAGTAGAGAAGTAGGAGACCAACTAGGGGGAAGCGACCATCGCCCAATCTTTCTTACTGTCCAGAGTGCAACTCTCAGTACAGGCCCAGCCATTACAAGATGGAACTACAAAAAAGCCAACTGGGGTTTATTCAGGCATCAGGTGAACACGCTGCTGTCTACCCTCAAGGTACAGAACAGAGACATTAATGAAGTGGTAAAAGACTTCAACAGATGCATACTACAAGCTGCAAAAGAAACCATTCCCAAAGGATGCCGGCGTAACTACATACCATACTGGTCCAGCACACACTCCAAGAACGTCAGGAAGCTATGGACAGGGCTAGAAAGGACGCAGAGTCTCAGCCTTCACTTGAAACTCACAACAAATGGAAAAAGGCTGTAGCAGAGTTTCAGAGAACAAAGCTAGAAGAAAAACGGAAAAGCTGGAGAACTAAAACGGCATCGCTGAACCTTGAGAAAGACGGCAGGAAACTTTGGAGATTAGTCAAGTCTCTAAATGAAGAGCGTTCCTCACCTAGGCAGACTATCACATTGGATGAAGGTGGCAAACTTTTCAGAGGAAAACAAGCTGCAGACTTGTTTGCTAGAAGATACAGTTCAGAAAGCAACTTACCCATTAACATAGATCATCAGAGAGAGATAAGAAAAGAAATACTGGCAACCATGGGACAGACAGATACTCCTGCCCCAATGAGGGAACCCATCACACTAGGAGAACTACAGAAAGCTATTTCCAAGCTTAAGTTTCAAAAGTCACCCGGCCCAGACAAAATCAGCAACGAAATGCTAGTAAATCTGAGCTCAGCAGCAAAGACAAAACTGCTTGAGATATTCAACCACAGCTGGTTGAAAGGAACGGTACCCCAAGTATGGAGAGAAGCCATCACAATACCCATACTAAAGAAAGGGAAATGTAAGACCGAGGCTGCAAGTTACCGGCCAATCAGTCTCACAAGCTGTGTTGGGAAGACTATGGAGCGAATAGTCAACCACAGATTGAAATGGTATTTAGAGTCTGAGCAGATCCTGGTGCCGGAACAAGCTGGATTTAGAGAATGCTACAGTATAGAAGACCAAGTTACTTACTTGTCTCAAGCAATAGAAGATGCCTTCCAGGAGAAGAAAAAGGTCCTAACGATCTGGGTCGACTTCAAGCAGGCCTTTGACAAGGTGTGGAAAGATGGCCTCATTGCAAAACTTAGGAGAAGTGGAATCCAAGGCAACATGATGAAATGGATCCAGTCATACTTGCATAACAGGAGAACTAGAGTCACTCTTGACGGTCTGCAGAGCAGAAAAGTGTTGCTCCATCAGGGGGTACCTCAAGGAGGAGTAATTTCCCCAACACTCTTCCTTGTTTACATCAATGACCTGGTGAAAGATCTCCCTGCAGGAGTTAAAGCTGCCTTATATGCAGATGACCTAGTACTCTGGTGCGCTGATGAAAATGTCACCACAGCAAATTATATAGAATGCAGCGGGCAGCAGACATGCTAGTGTCATGGGCAGAGAAATGGCTTATCACAATAAACACAGACAAAACCTCCACAACACTGTTCTCCCTCGCCCCCAAGGACAAATCAGCTAACATACACCTAGGGACAACCGTGATCAAGGAAGAAAGCTACCCCACCTATCTTGGGGTGACATTTGACCAAAGGCTTACATGGAATAAGCATATTGAAAATGCAGAAGGAAAGGCCCGAAGACGACTAGGCATACTCAGAAAATTAGCAGGTACCAACTGGGGAGCAAATGAACGAAATCTAAAGAAGATTTATAATGGAGTAATAAGACCACACTTAGAGTTTAGCTCAGCAGCATGGTCATCAGCTGCTAACTCACATCTGCAGTCTTTGGACAAGGTGCAAAATCAAGCTCTCAGGCTCATTACAGGAGCCATGAAAACTACACCAATAACAGAGATGCAGAAGGTTGCTGGATTACAGACATTGTCCCATAGAAGAGACACAAAACCATGATCCAGATGGAAAAGTACAACAGTATGCCAATGCACCCAATGAAGGCAAGACTAGATGATCTGGCATTGGGACGTCTAAAGCGTAGCAGCTTTGTGCATCGGGGGAAAAGACTTATAAGACAGCATCAAGAAGACCTATCCATGAAGACAACACCACTGAAGCCCACCCTATACCCTGTACCATGGGAGCAGGCCAGCAGTGCCCTCCAAATTAATACATCAGTCAGTGGTCTCACAAGTGGATGTGAGTATAATGATCTGCAAAAACGAACTGCTACATTGAGTATGATCCAAGAAAGCTATCCCGATCAATCATGGATACATGCCTATACAGATGGATCAGCAACTAATGCTGTTAGGAATGGAGGTGCCGGTATCTTTATCTCATATCCTGACAACCACTATGAGACTAGGCACATTCCCACTGGTAAATTCTGTTCCAACTATACAGCTGAGGTTCAAGCTCTAGAGCATAACACCAACTCTGACTGCCACCAGGTAGTCATCCTCACAGATGCACTGTCTGTCCTGCAAGCTCTCAAGGGTGGTAAACTCCCGCATCTGAGAAATGAACTAAACAAGGTAGCTGCCAAAAAGAGAACCATACTTCAGTGGGTACCATCTCATTGTGGTGTACCCGGAAATGAAAAGGCAGATAAACTTGCAAAAAAGGGAGGAGAATGTGAACAAGAAGATAATGAAGTCACATACTTTGAGAAAAAGAGAGCTATCCAGACTATCAGAAGAGAACAGAACCAACCCAAAGACGACTATCACACTCTCGACCGGCACGGACAGATAACTATTTTTCGACTCAGGACAGGGCATAACAAACTGAATAAACACATGCACAAGCTACGATTGTCTGCTTCACCACTGTGCACATGTGGATTAAACAACAAACTGCTGAGCATGTTCTACAGGACTGTCCTCTGTATGACCAGTTAAGAAAGATATACTGGCCCAATGACTCAACACTAAACTCAAAGCTATATGGAGCTAAAGAGGAACTTCAAACAACAGTCGAATTCATCATGAGAACTCGTCTGACGGTGTCAACATCAAACATGCGATTGCAAGAAGAAGATATGTGTAGTTTATGGGGACCATCAGAGTGCCAATCAACGTTTGGTTATACTGTAATACAAAATGTGGGTACGATTTTGATATCCTAATGCTCCAAGAAATAAACTTAAAAGAGTATGTCAGCATTAATTGCCCAAGCTACAAATGCTATGCACATTCAAGTAGGCCAGGTAGACGAGGGCAAACCATATATGTGAGGAATGAGCTCCCTCATAAATGGTTGGATTCCAGTGCCCATGAAAATGAAGATGTGGAATTGCAGGGAATCCAAATGAATATTGATGGTCAGAAATGGCAAATCTTCAATTTATACACCCACGCAGAACACCTTCCAGAAGATAGTTACTGGGCTTTCCTAGTGAAATTGTTGGTGGAACCCATCAAAAGGTGTTTAATTGCTGCTGATTTTAACACTAGATGTAGGGAGTGGGGAAGCGTAACTGACAATAGATAGGGTATGACTTTGAGCCAGGCCCACCTCAATATGAACCTTGCTATCTTACATGATGGCCATCTGACAAGAAAACCAGGGGACACAGATGGTGTCACAGAACTGGCTTTTATCTCTAGTGATGCTGTCACCTTGGCATGTTTTAGGTGCACAGGACAGTGATCTCCTACACTATTGTGATGACTGGTCCCATCTTCTCTTCTTTTTTTTTTAATTTACGAGGCATTTTTTTCTCATCTTCAATGCATGATCGAAATGCCTGTAAAAAAAAATCACGGAAAATTTCGCTCGTGGATGTTCTCTTAGCGTCTAATACTATTTTTAGATACGATGTCATTGTTGACCTGACCTCAGTAGCTAGAAACCTGTTTTAATTTAGGACCAACTACTTAAACTTAGGTGGAACCAGTTTATGCCACTTTTAACATTAATGATTGGAGCGTCTATATGATGCCAAAGTCACGTGATGCACGCTTCGGATCAAATGCCCAAGCGGAAATCACCCGCTAAAAGTGCGCCAAACACGGCCATTTTTCACTTGCACCCAGGCAAACGAGAAAGCTAGACTTAATCTAAGACCGTGGCGAATTCACGCGTTAAAGGACTGTGAAGCCACGTGTTTAAATTGTTGATTTAGAGTCCAATCATAGTAGGTAAGTGAAAATCTCGCTAGAAAATAGAATTGTGGTGAAATGTGTAGTACCTTGCAAAATCAACGCAGTGATTGGTACGAACTGGGTTTACGTTATTCATTTTTGCTGTACGATCACATTTTATGATCCCACGGGATGAGATTTACAAAATGTTCATAATAATGTTAACTGGAATATATATATATATATTAATTTGCATATTATTTGATTATTTTCGATCCGACGCTTAGACTAGCGGAAATTAATATTAACGATAATGTTGACAGACTGTGACATATATTCATTATAATTTACATGACAATGCGACCAGACATGAAGTGTTGTGATAATGGTGTCAGACAATTCTATAATACTGGTGTCCAACAATTATAGGTTAATTCATCATAATTGACATGACAATTAGGCTAGAGGCACAGAACTAGAATACTGTCGCCGACATTTCTATGATAATTTTGTGGGTTTAACGGACCTTTATAATAATTCGTGTTACCATGACGATAAATCGGTACTAAAGAATTAAAATACTGCCATTTGGGCAGAGAAATATAATAAGAAAGGGGGGAAACTTGATTTCAAGATTAGGCTCTAGACATATGATGTTAGAGACTAAAATCTGATATGACTAGGAGACAGACGGCTAAGGGAAAGACAGCTTTCTTAAAGCTAGGAAATTAATGAAGCCATATTTGTCTTCAGTCTATGGTTGAGCCTTGCACGACAGTCCAATCTCAGAGAAGAATACGGAGTCGAACACAGTGAAGTTAAATCCGAACCATTCAAGACCTACCTGGTGCAACGTCATAAGGAGACCGTAAAATATAATATTATCCCAGTATAATTAAGGATAATCATAATAGATAACTGAGAAGGGGACTACGGTAGCGAGAGACCAAATATCTCCTTACAAACTTTTCCAGCCTGTCTAGTCAGGAGAATTTACACTCTTTGTCTCCCTTCAGCGGTGAAGAAACCCAACAGGATTTCTTGAGCCAAATCTTCCTCGGGGTGATCCAGGAAAACTTCACTTTCACATTCATATCTATTATTCCCTCTAAAATAAATTCTTATCCTTCCTACGCTACACCACACCTATGTTGTCCTCATTGCAAAAGGTAAAGACATAAGAAACCGAAATAGGCCTTCAAATATCCTACAGGCCTTCAAGATCATAACAACCCTATACATACACAGTATCAAAATACCAAAAAACAGACAACTAGAACACCTTTCGTCCAACCACCCTGGTGAAATGAGATGGTGGAGACAGCACTGGTTGAAAAAGAAAGGGCAACCAATGCATGACAGAAAGCACAACAGAGATATATAAGTAATGATGTACTGGTTAAAGAAAAAGAGAAATTTAAACAGCAAGCCACCAGCAGATTTAAAATCTTGGCAAAGGAGGCCAAGGATGCAGTATGGGAGGCATTGATGACACAGGTGGGCACGGAAAAAAAAACTTTACATAAATCCTGGTCCTTACACAGAAGAATGAATAAAAAAAATACAAGACCATCCTCAACATTAAAAGCTTGACAGGAGTAAGCCTAAAGACAGATAAAGAGAAGGGATAAGCATTATTTGATTGGTATGTAGCCAAACAGATAAAGGTGATAAAGTTGCCTGGCTAGTAATTAAGGACCATGTTTTTGAGAATGACATAAGATGTGAGTTACATATACTGACCTCATTTCTGAAGACGTGCACACATTAGAAACCAGTAGAAACACCACCCCAGACCCTGATGGTGTTTAGTATCAACACATTAAACAGCTGGATGACACAGGAATTATGAATATGGTGAGGGATTTCAACAACAATAACAACAACAGCCCCTTCAGTCATAACTGACTATGGGAATGCGCCCCTGAGGTGACGGCCCTCAGCTGCTTATTTTCCTGGTGCTCCTTTCGACGTTTTCTCCTCACCTCTGCTTCTTGTGTGAGCCTCTCTTCGCCCAATCTGAGGTGGTGCCGTAAATAGCATCGCCACTTAAAGCGATCGGCAGCTTCATCCTCCCATGTTGCTGGATCCATGTCCAGTGCCCTCATATCTCTCTTGCACACATCTTTGAACCTCAGCTGTGGTCGCCCAACTGTTCTCTTGCCATCTGCTAATTGTCCGTAGAAGATATCTTTTGGGATGCGACCATCTTCCATGCGGCGAACATGGCCAAGCCAGCGAAGTCTGCGCTGTCTAAGAAGCGTATACATACTTTGAAGGCCAGCACGTGACAACACCTCGACATTTGTCACTTTATCTTTCCACGAGATGCCGAGGATGCGGCGGAGACACCGCAAATGGAAGGTATTGAGCCTTCTTTCTTGCTTAGCATAGGTCGTCCAGGTCTCGCTGCCATATAGGAGTGTGCTGGTGATGCAGGCATTATATACCGCAGCTTTGGTCTTCATTGTGAGTTTAGAGTTTCCCCAAACACGCGATGTGAGGCGGGCAAAGGTAGCTGCAGCTTTGCCAATGCGGCTGTCGATTTCTGTATCCAGTGAGAGTTTGTCATTGATGGTAGACCCTAGGTATGTGAAGTGGTTCACCACCAGCATACAAAACGCTGAGGTGCCAAAAGACTGGCTACATAGTTACCTACAGTCTCTTCCAAAACCTGGTAAAAATCCAACACTGCTCAGCTGCTATCAAATTATCACATTATAGAATCTCTATGGTAAATTACTTGAAAAGACAGTGGCGAGAAAAGTAATGAGCCACCTCAAAAATGCACACATTCTTCTTAATACCTGGGGTAGCTATAGGCCCATGAAAGCAACATGGGAAATCGCCGGACATTTTGTGTATGATGTGTAAGAGGCTCCAAGAAATGGTAGCTGTAGCAATTGACCTAGAGGTTGCTTATAACAGTGTGCACTTTGAAACATTAATGAATGGTGTAATGGCTTGCAGTGTTAACCGTTGGGTAACAAGATCGATAGCAGCTGCCTCAACTGAGAGATCAGTTGCATTTCACTTAGGAACATGGACATTAGAACCAATGTGCATTTGCCCAGAAATACCCCAGGGCTCTCCACTAACACTGGTGCTGTTTAACACCTACACAGCACAAGTAGCCACCATTCAGCCAACATTGACATTTGCAGATGACATCCTTATTTACAGGACTGGTTCTGACTGACAAGAAATGGTCAGTAGCATACAAGGGACACTACATAAGGTGGGTAAACGGTGTGAGGAACAGAGACTACTGTTTCTACTGTATAATCAGTTAATCATGTCAGTCGCAGAGTATGGTCTGGGAATACTCATACTGTCAATATCACAATGTGAGTGATTGGAACACATTCAAAATAAAAGATGGCTGTAGTCTTGGGCTATACCTGAGATACCCCCATCATGATGATGCAGTACATGCTTGGATTAATGTCAATTAGATCCAGATATGTGATGGCCCAGTCAAAAGCCTATATGTGAGTAACCAAAAGGCACCCCCTACATGGAAACATAGCTAACATTAAGGGAGCGAGAATAAAGCGGGGAATGTTATGGATGGCACAGGTAACAATTAAGCAGACGACCACAGTTGAAAATATATTCAAAGTGGAAGAGTGGAGTAAGTCAGATGTGAACTGGATTAACTACCAGCAAGTTATCATCCTTGGTAGAGAGTGCAGAACTTGGGCCAATGGGAGGGCAGAGCTGGAAATTGATTAACTGATAAATGATCATGCTGGGGATGATGATTCCATTTTCAAAACACTTTTCCACAGCGCTCACCCATCGGATCATTATACGATAGCAACATACTAAAATGACTCGTACCAAGCCAAAAGCGAAAAAGAGGAAAGTCTACACAAGCCCTCAAACACTTGTCAGCAGCATCAAACAAGAACCTACGAAGAACAGAGTCAACCAGAGAGCACGAATACTCCAACTACTAGCGTCGTGGTCAGTCCTTCTCAGAAGACGAACAACGCAGCCAGTGACACGAACGATGAGCAACCCAAAGCGTCGAAGGCAGAGGACAACCAAGCTCCAAAACCAGACCTAGCAACATCACTGCTGAAACAAGGTGTCGAGGCGGTAGCTACATTGTGCAGTGACAAGGCAACATCTGCAAAAAACGGCCACAAAACAGAGGGTAACAATGCATTAAAACCCAACAAAGTCAATCCACCGACAAAACAAGATGTCATTGTCGAGTCTCCATCATACAGTGACCAGCCAACTCCGGTGAAACTTGACCAGATGCAATCGGAGATGAGGGCCACACTCAGGCCCCTACCCGACGATAAAGTGATCGGTATCCTAGAGGCAATAACTGGCAAGAGAGGCATCGCTAAGGTACGGAGGCACAAAAAGGGAGTTGTGCTTTCGCTCAACAGCACGGAAAAAACAACTGCACTAATGACAGAACTGGAGGCAGGACCGAAAGAATTCATGCTGCCTCACCAGATAAAAGTAGTGATGGAGACCAACAAGACTACAAAGAAGTTTGTCGTAAGAGGGGTGGACACCAGGTGGCCCGCAAGCGAGGTTCACAACAAACTTCAGACCGAAAACGCAGACATCAAATTCACTCAGGTCGAAAGGCTAAAAACGTGGAACAACAAAGACACAAACCTGATTGTGGTAACCGTCGAAGGGCCGACAAGACCTGAGAAACTGATGCTCGAAACTATTTAAAAAAAGACAGAGGCTTTTATCCCGCCGGTCATGCAGTGCTCTAACTGCCAGCAGTTTTCGCACACAAAGAAAACGTGCAGGAGAGATGCAGTTTGCCGGTATTGTGCAAGTAGTCACCAATATGGCGACTGCCCCAGGGCAAAGGAGGACCGCAACTACAAAGAAACTAACGCAAACCGTACCTGTGCAAACTGCCACGGAAACCACGGGGCGAGGTACAGAGGATGCCCTGTGTTCCAGGAAAATAAGAACATCTTGAAGGAGGCCGTGTCTAAAAACATACCCTTCAAAGAGGCCAAACACAGAGTGACTGCGGATGCTGCAGAAAAACAGCGCACGATTGACAGACGAGAGCTACACAAGCTGACCGCTGAAATCAACGAAATGAAAAGGAAACTGCAGAACAAAAACAGAAACAAGCAGGCTCCCGTAGACGACAAGGACAGCGGTGAAGACATAATAGATATGCAGAGCACCAGAGAAATGTTACAGAGCGCCCAGGCAATGTTACATGACATGAAAACCATCAAACATGAGATAGAAGTTGACATCGCCAGACTCACAGAGCTAAAGGCAGAGAACGAACAAATACTCAAAAGAATTGAAATAGAGAGAAGGATCGTTGAGGATATCCTTACAAAAACTAGAGAACAAAACAAAGAAACGAAAGACAAAATGAGAATCAAAATCGTACAGCAAATGATACGCAATCAAGAAAGAGCATGTACAGCCATGAATGAGGACCTACCAAACACACTAAAGACAGTCATGGGACAACGCTCACCGAATCAGACAACAATGAGAAAGGACCAAGCAGACAGCTAGTGGTCCGTTACAGGTCCAGTCATCTCCAGGACAAGGAACGCGATACCAGCGAAGACGTTAACACCCTATATAACCCAATATGACTGTTTGTAACCAGCAAGGCAGGAAATGAACACCATGAGCACGCCACGACACCATAAAACAGACAAGCAACGAGGAGGTATCCAGACAGTCAGCTAGTGGTCCTTTTTAGGACCAGTCCTTTTCAGGACTAACAGACGACTAGCACCAAAGAACCTAACACACAATATACCCCAATTATAACCAACTTTCAGGTTGAACAGGGTATAACAGCAACATAGAAGACAAAAGAACGAACGAACGATGATGCCATTGTGTACACTGATGGGTCTGTAATCCTTGATGAGAAATCAGGGTAGAGCTTCTCTGCTAGAATAAAGGGCAGAATTGTTGCTGAACATAGCGGGCCTAACATGACAACAACCTCTACACAAGAATGGAGGTACAGGCAGCTATTGCAGCCTTTAGATGGCTGTCTGAGACTTCATTAACAAGGGGGTTATTGTATTAGACTCACAATCCATGCTTCTGAAGGTCCAAAGTGGATGGATCTAGCAAGAATGGAAAACCTCTATAGAAGACTTGAATCTTCAGGAACTGGTGTGGATCCACTGTCCTGGTCATGCAGGTGTTTACAGGTACTCTGCAATGAAAGACCTGCTTAAAGAGCACCCATAGAATGTGCACTGGATATGGATAAGCGAGAGATACTAAGGGCAAGTCATCATCATCATCAGCTGCCATCTCCACATCGAAGGTTGGCTGTAATGGATCTCCAACATCTTCTGTCTCTTGTCTTGGTGGTGCACTCTGATAGACTCTTTCCTGTCCATCTCTTGATGTTATCTTCCTGTTACGCATAGAATTTGGCTTGCACACTTTATTTTTGTAGTCTAAGAGTCATAACTCTTGATAAACTGAGACTACATTTGGACTTTGGTTGTTACCTGCTCTTGTGACTTAAACTCCTGGTCTATTTTTAGATCGATGGCTAGCTGTTCTCCTATTATGGTTAGAATATGTTAAGCTTTCTTGGAATGTCTTCCAACCTGTGTTGAGCTTTATTCCCTGTCCATATAAGGCGCGATTTACTCGGTATCTTTCTTGGTATGTGTCCATCTTCGACCCATTTGAGTGAACTCTGGGGGTCGAGCGCTTCTGCGCATGTGTAGAACTGAGGGCGGTTTGGAAGAGGATTTCCGTCCGGGAGAGTACATTGATTTTGACTTGTATACATCTATGTCAACGTATCCGTCATTGTGGCATCTTCAATAAATAATGAGAAAACGTCACCAGCAGTTGACACTTTTATGACTTCCTCATCATGAGTATGTGACGTTCTGTTCGGAACTTCATCATCATTTTGTACCTGGTGGTTATCACCCTTTACATTCCATACCTACATTAAGCATACAGACCAGACAAAGACACCCTACTTCACAGCCTTCAACATCCCTTGGCTTCTCTGGTAGGAAACTGTTACAGTTTGGTGGCCATAAGCTGGTTTGGTCTGGTGCCAGCATATACGGGGTCCCTAACCCATTCGACATTCAACATACAACAGTCATTCTTCAAGACATCTACATCTACAGTATTTTGAAATTATTCGGCGCTGCCCAGTAGTTCATTGGAATTGCAACTTTTGCTGAGCCTGAATCAAGAAAAATGACAGTACCCGGTGTTGCCGCATACATTGCCGGTTGAGTCAATGCTGTACTTAGAAGGTCATGTGCCGGTTGTTACATTACTTAGAAGGTCAAGTTCCGGTTGTTACATTACTTAGAAGGTCAAGTTCCGGTTGTTACATTACTTAGAAGGTCAAGTTCCAGTTGTTACATTACTTAGAAGGTCAAGTTCTGGTCGTTACATTACTTAGAAGGTCAAGTGCCGGTCATAAGAAGTGCCTGTTTTTGTTTGTGAACTGATCCCTAAAAACTGTAACTGATGCCTTCCTGTATTCCATCCATTCTTTCAGTTTATATGTTTTCGCATGTTTCATGTAGAGGGACCTAAACATATTTTCCTATAGTGTTTGCGACAGTAGTTGCTATATTCGTTTAGTTGTGACGACATGTGCAGTTTTGTTTTCGTTATTTTTTCTCATTCTTTAGTTTTGTTTTGAGTTGTTTGTATTTGTAGGTCTCCCCTTCCTATTGTTTAGTTCTATACACCATTTATATTTATACACTGTGGTGTCATGTGTTTTGTCTGATTCTCGCAGTTATCATCACATTCTTTGTGATATTTTCTTTACTTTTTGCTGTACATTTAGTTGATTTCTGCGAATGTTTTCATATTGTTTTTGATCTTTGTTTATTGTTTACATTGTTATTAGTTATCATTCACTACTGATGGATTATGCTCATGCACTATTAACTGTAATGCACTGATGATAATTAAATGATGGATTATGCTCATGCACTATTAGCTGTGTAATGCACTGATGATAATTAACTGATGGATTATGCTCATGCACTATTAGCTGTGTAGTGCACTTATGATAATTGACTGATGGACATAGATTGATGCACTGTTAGCGGTGAAGTGCACCTATGATAAAGAATTGTTGATGATATTGTTATACAGTTGATAATACAAGTTCTTTGCCAAAGACTTGTTTCCCACAGAGATTGGGGTAATGTGATGTGATTATACAAGTACTTTATTTAAGACTTGTTACCATTAAGATTGAAATAAGATAATTAATTATTTCAGGTTTTGGAACTCATATTATTAGACAATATGTCTACACTTGAGTACTTTATTGAGCAAGGGAAATCCCTTGGCAAGACTGGTGATAAATTGGAAGAATATGCAAATGCTCAATGGGCTAAAGCATTGAAGTCTGAAGAAAAAAGACAAAAAGAGGAAAATAAAAAGTTAGACAGAGAAGCTGAGAATCTGAGACTGCAGATGCAGGCAGACGAAAGGAAATTCCAGATGGAAATGGAAAAACAGAACAGAGAAGCAGAAGCCCTTGAGAGAAGACAGCAAATAGAGGCTGAGGAGAGAAAAATCCAGTTACAATTGGATGCTGAAAATAAAAGATTGGAGAAAGAGGCTGAAAACAAAAGACTACAAAGAGAGGCTGAAGAAAGGAAGTTACAAAGAGATGCTGAAGAGAGAAAAGCAAAAATGGAGCATGAAGAAAAACTCTTAGCTTTAGAGTTGGAAAAGTTGAAATTGATGAACATGGGTAATGCTAATGATCCAAATAAGGGGTCATCTTCTGACAAGGCTAATGCTAACACTTTCAAGATTAAACTACCAGCATTCAGTCCTTCCAGTGATGACATAACGTTCTATCTGGACAGATTTGAACGATCATGTAAAACACATAATATAGATAAATCACTATATGTTGATCAGTTGTCAAATATACTAAAAGGTGAAGCTCTGAGTATGCTAAGCATGGTAGATGATCCTGACAAGAACAATTATGAGGTTGTCAGGGCGGCTTTGTTAAACAAATACCAACTTAACGAAGACGGCTATCATCTGCAATTTAAAAATATGTTGCCAGAAACTTGAGTAGAATTCTCTGAGTTTATTGCAAAAATACATCTCACTTTTACACGTTGGGTTGAGCTGTCTAAGACAGAACATACTTTTGAAGCACTTATGGACTTACTACTTAGAGACAAGGTTATGTCTTCTGTCAATGAGTCTTTTCTTGCTTTCCTTCATGAGCGTAAGCCTAAAAACATAAAAGAAATGGAAGAATATTGTTGCCAGTATGTCACTGCGCACCCACATGTAACCGTTAGCAACTCTAAAGTGAAAGAAGGTTTGCCAGTTGCTTCAGCAGCACCATATGGTCCAAACTTTGTTCGTAAATTTCAGGGTACTCAACAAAATTTTGATATGAAGAGTAACCGTAATTATGCTCAGAATTATGGCAATCAATCTCATGGTGATTCTTCTTCGAAGAACTGGAGACGAGCTGATAGTCCTCGTTATTTTGCACCCAATAATTATAGACATTTTAGAAGAGGCTATAATAATAGAGACTATTCCTCGCGGAGACCTCAGAACCAAGCTAATAGATGTTCTCATCAATGTGGACATGACAATAATAACTATGGAAACTGGAGTTCAAACCAGGTTAACAGTTACAATAGAGAACACAATGATAACTTCAGAGGCAATAATAGTCGGGGCAGATCTCAATACAAAAAAAAAGAGATATCAGCAGGCAAACTCTGTACAGCAAGAATCTCAGGGAGATTGTATCCAGGTTGTTGATAATAAAAACTCTGATGCTTTCACATGTTCTGCCTTTGACTTTGGGAGAGCAAATAAATGCCCCCAATGCAGTACTTTGTTCGAACCGACTACTGTAACTACTTTAAGCTGTGGTCATCCTCTTCCCGCTCTTCCTGCTGCAGTTGCACATGACGGGAGAGGTTCTCTGATCCTGCATAAAGGTCTAGTAAATAATAATCCAGTCTCAGTTCTCTTTTATTCCGGATGCACTACTATTGGTGTTAGGCAATCTCTTGTAGATCCATCCTGTGCTACAGGAAAAGTAATCAAATGTGTCACATTTGGCGGCACTTTAGAAAAGTATCCTATGGGATATAATTCACATTGCCCCTCCTTTTATTACGGGAGATGTGCACGCGTGTCTTCTACCTAATCCTATTGCGGACCTTATTATCGGTCGTATTCATGGAGTTAGGGAATGTACCCCACAGCAGATTGCTGCTTGGGAAGATCAAAATATGCAAGCTACCAATGCAGTGGTCACAAGAGCACAAGCTCGAGATACACCTCAAACTTCATTGACTAGTAATAATGAAGTACATAGCCAAGGTAGTCACTTGGTTATTTCTCGTGACTCTTTCATAAAATTGCAAGAAGAAGATCCTTCTTTAAACAAATTCTTCATTCTAACAAAAAAAGGTGATCCAAATCAGAATACAAATAGAAAATCTTGGATTGCAATGAAGAACGGCGTACTTGTACGTATGGTACAAGACTCGACTGCGTCTACACATTCTCAAATTCTTGTTCCTAAGAGAATGAGATTGCAAATATTGCAACATGCTCATGACTCGCAATGTGCTGGACATATGGGGTTTTCCCGTACAAAGTTGAGAGTCCTTGCGGCTTTCTTTTGGCCTTTTGTGAACAAGGACATACGTATTTACTGCCGATCTTGTAAAGTATGTCAAGAGGTCAAATCTAGAGGACCACGACATGCTGCGCCTATCCAGGCTGCCGACATTCTTATTCGGCCATTTCAGAAAATGGCAATAGATATTATTGGCCCTTTTAAGATCAAGTCGGCCAGAGGACATCAGTTTATCCTTACATGTGTCGATATGTGCATACATTGGCCAGAGGCTATACCTCTTAAGAGCATTTCCACGGCCGATATCGCAGACACTCTTTGGCTGATATTTTCTCGTTTGGGGGTTCCCCAGAGAAATATTGTCAGACCATGGCACTCAACTGATATCTGACACTATGTCACAAGTAATGTCTACTCTACATATTAAAAGGTCTCTCAGTAGTATCTATCACCCAATGTCTAATGGGTTAGTTGAGCATTTGAATAGAACACTCACGACTTTGCTTGGTAAGATAACTGAAGATCATCCTCAGGATTGGGACAGGGTTTTACCCGTGGCTCTCTTTGCTTATAGAGAGGTCCCTAATGAACATACAGGATTTTCTCCGTTTGAACTTGTCTTCGGCGCACGACCGCACGGCCCTATGTCTTTACTACACGATCTTATCACTGCCGATGATATTAGTGATGACACACTATCCTCTTATGAGTATGTCATTGCTCTGTGGCAAAAGATCATTGAGGCATGCAAACTAGCAACTTCTTCATCTGAAATTGCTAAAGAAAAGGCAAGGCAGTTTGCAAATAAGAATAGATGTCTACGACAACTTTGTCCGGGTGACAAAGCATTCGTCCTACTCCCCAGTAGGAAAAATTGACTTTTTATTGCATGGAAAGGTCCGTATGCAATAGTCTCAAGAATTTCCGATGTTGACTATGTTGTCGATATTGATGAAAAGCATAAAACTTTCCATATAAACATGCTTACAGAATTTCATGAACGTCCAGACTATTTGCTGCCTATTTTCCAGGCGACGGACGATTCTCCAGTACCTCATGGTCATTACTCATCGCTGTCAGTTATACAGGATGAGGAAACTACTTTTTCTGATGTCAATCTTCCTCTTCCTGTGGTTCCACTTCATTCCACGGAATCTTGGAAAAACGTTACTGTTTCTCCTAATCTTTCCGTTGAAGAACATCGACAAGTCTCTTCAATGTTACAAACATTTCAGGATGTCCTCACTGACATCCCTGGATACACACAGGTCATAGAACATGACATAATTCTTACTGACAATAATCCTATTAGGGTTAGACCTTATCCTATCCCTATACACTTTCAGTCACAAGTCGAAAAAGAATTAAACATAATTGAACCATCGACTTCAGCATACTCTTCTTCCATGGTTATTGTCCGGAAGAAAGACAAGAACATACGCATTTGCGTTGATTATCGCAAATTGAATCAAGTCACGAAGTTCGATGCTGAACCGATGCCTTTATTAGAAGATCTACTTATTAGGCTTTCTAATTCTAAATTCTTCACTAAACTTGACTTGTCAAAAGGTTATTGGCAAGTGCCTTTAACAGATCGTGCCAAACCTCTTACTGCTTTCTCAACACCTAGGGGTTTGTTTCAATGGAATGTTATGCCTTTCGGCCTTATGAACGCCCCTGCTACTTTCGTACGCATGATGCGTCAAATTCTTTCACATCGTTCAGATGTCATTGCATACTTAGATGATATCTGTCTCTTCAGTGATTCATGGGAAGATCACTACTTGGGTTTATACGAATTACTGTCTACTCTACGCGAGCATAATCTAGCAGCAAAACCCTCTAAAGCCTATGTTGGGTTTAGTGAAATCTCTTTCCTGGGTCATCGTGTTGGTCATGGTCTTTTGAAGACAGAAGACCACAATACTTCTAAAATACTGAACATCTCTGTGCCTAAGATGAAAAAATAAGTTCGTAGTCTCTTAGGTTTAGTTCAATTTTACGGGAGATTCATTCCGAATTTGTCTTCAATTATGGCACCTCTTTCAACGCTGTTGAAGAAGGGATTGCCTAATCTGGTTCGTTGGTCTAAAGAATGCCAATCTTCATTGGACCAGATTAAAAATATATTCTAATCTCTTCTCATCTTAAGATTACCTACTCTTGATAGGACTTTTGTTCTTCGAAGTGATGCTTCATCCACTGGGGATCAGGGCAGCACTTATGCAGGAGTATTCAGAAACTCTGCATCCTGTAATGTATATTTCTAGGAAACTGAATGCGGCAGAGAGGAATTACTCGGTTATAGACCGTGAATTGTTGGCTATGGTTTGGTCAATTCTCAAATTACAAAGATTCCTTCTGGGCGCGCATTTCATTCTAGAAACTGACCAAAAAGCTCTTACAGCTATTCAAAGTAAGAACATGAAGAGTTCGAGATCCACTCGATACGCCATTGCTCTTCAACCTTTTCACTTCACGGTACGAGCTATCCGTGGTTTGAATAATGTGATGGCAGACATTCTGTCTAGATGCCCACATGATTCCAACTAATATTCCTGTCCTATATTTCCGGATATACTACGGATCCATAACACTCCTATATTATAATCATACATTAGCACATCTTTCCTCACTTTATGTGAACTCATGCTATTGTGCTTTGTTATTTTCTTCTTCTGTTACCATCTTTGGTATAACAGAGGAAGGCTGAGTAGGCAATATAAGGGCCGAAAGTTCACTCGGCCACAATTATTAATAAAAATGTATTGTATATTATGAAACCTAATGGTTGTTAAATAGAATTATATTGGATGTATTTTTTCAGCAAGTCATTGATGTTTGAGAAGATACCTTACTCCTTGTCAACCATGAAGAGTTATGAAGTGCTTACTTACCTTTGAAATGACAGAAGATGTGTCCGTTAGTCATTGACCTGGGGCTTCATGGATCATCGACTTATTTCATATTATATAATGTATTATAATATTATTACATGCTTAGATAATGTACTATTTGCTTTAAGATGGGTACATCTCTATAAGGCGGTATAGTATAATGACACCGCTATTTTTGATAATGCTTTATTGTTATTACACTTGCACATAAGATATGTATATAACTTGTGCTTGCATGCTAGCGTGACCAGCAATGTGATGTATGTTGGTGGCACCTCCCTGATGTATGTATATATTTAGAGAAAGATTTTCTCTAATGAGATATATCCTCACCTGAAACTCTATGTGTCCATTTAGCCTCATGTTAGGCAGTTTCTCTATTTGTCCGCGCATCATTTGTGCGTTTTGAGCTGCTTCAAGCTTGCTCTTGGATATATAAAAAATAAAAAATGTTTCTTTTTTTTTTTATCAGGAGGATGAGGTAATATGTTACACATAGAATTTGGCTTGCACACTTTATTTTTGTAGTCTAAGAGTCATAACCCTTGATAAACTGAGGCTACATTTGGACTTTGGTTGTTACCTGCTCTTGTGACTTAAACTGCCGGTCTATTTTTAGATCGATGGCTGGCTGTTCTCCTATTATGGTTAGAATATGTTAAGCTTTCTTGGAATGTCTTCCAACCTGTGTTGAGCTTTATTCCCTGTCCATATAAGGCGCGATTTACTCAGTATCTTTCTTGGTATGCGTCCATCTTCGACCCATTTGAGTGAACTCTGGGGGTCGAGTGCTTCTGTGCATGTGTAGAACTGAGGGCGGTTTGGAAGAGGATTTCCGTCCGGGAGAGTACCGAAGTTTTTCATGCAGAGCAGATCGTTTTTCAACGTCTGTGATCTGTTGTTGGGAAATAGCTATCCTCATGTGTGTTAGTTTAGCTAACGAGGATTCCCTTCATGGTTCTAAATGCCTGGAGGCATATATGTGTGTGGTGTTATTTCCGAAACAAGGTAAATGAGCTCATGTTATTAATATTTACAGTCTGCTAAGATTTTGACATTGTCGCTCACTATCTTCACGCATCGAGAGCTCCTTCTATTAGGAAATTCACCCCAGGTATCTTCATACCTTAGAGTTATATGTATTCGGGTCATCCTAGGCCCAGAGAACAGTTTCCATGTTTCTATGAACTTTGCTATGTCAGCGTTTATACCTTTATTGAGGTTAGACTTAGGAATGACTACAAAGGTCAACCTGAACGGTACTCATAAACCTGCCATGTTCATATGGTTTGTGGTAGAACTATTTACACACCTGATTCACTAATATCAGGGTGGATTTTGTTACACTCATGGAGTGACGATATGGAGCTGAAGCTATTGTAAGCTGTATTCATTGAGATTGACTTACTGATACCTGCATAATCTACTGATGAATTTATGATGCTTATTGCTGTATCCTACATTGATTTTGACTTGTATACATCTATGTCAACGTATCCGTCATTGTGGCGTCTTCAATAAATAATGAGAAAACGTCACCAGCAGTTGACACTTTTATGACTTCCTCATCATGGGTACGTGACGTCCTGTTCGGAACTTCATCATCATTTTGTACCTGGTGGTTATCACCCTTTACATTCCATACCTACATTAAGCATACAGACCAGACAAAGACACCCTACTTCACAGCCTTCAAAATCCCTTGGCTTCTCTGGTAGGAAACTGTTACACTTCCCTTGCACGTTTGCCTTCACCTCTCCCTTCTATTATGGTCTTCTGCAAGGTGTTATGCTTTTTTATGTGGCCAAATTATTTTAGCTGCCGAACTTTGATCTCCCTCATTAGTTCTCTTTTCATACCTAGATTTTCTAGGACCTCCTTATTTGTTTTCTTCTCTTTCCATGAGATACGCCCCATTCTTCTATATATCCACATTTCAAGAGCCTCAATTCTTTCTTCCAAATGCTCATTCATCGTCCATGTTTCTGCACCATACAGAAATGCGAATACATATAGCACTTTATGATTCTCATTTTTAATTTGCGAAATAACTGTTTAGATGTCAGTATATGTTTCATGTTGTTGAATGTAGCTTTGGCCATTCCTATTCTCTTCTTGAGTTCTGTTTCACATCTGCCATCTTCTGTTATTATATGACCAAGATATACGTAGCTCTTGACTTGTTCCAGGATTTTCCCATTTACGCTTATCTTTAATGTGGGTTTATCGTCTGTTTTGCTAATTATCATAGTTTTTGTTTTCTCAATATTAATGTCGAGTCCCATATTCAGCCTCTCTTGTTCCACTGTTCCATCTAAAACCAAACTGTTGTTCTTGGATTTTGCTGTCTACCTTACTTTTTATTCTTTCCTGTATGATTTTGAGCAGTATCTTAATTGCATGACTCATCAGGTTGATTGTTCTGAAGTCTGAACATTCTGTTGCATTAGGTTTTTTGGGCAATGTTATAAAAACTGATGTCTTCATGCCGTGTGGTATATATCCTGTATTGTATATATCATTGCATAGATCAGTGATTGTATCTATACCAAAGCTCTTCAGGGCTTCTGTCATTTCAATTTTTATGCTATCCGTGCCTGCTGATTTTCCTTTTTGTATCTTATGTATGGCATTCTCTACTTCTGATCTAAGAATGTATGGGCCTTCAGTAGAATCTGGTGATGGTTTTTTACCTCTGTTGTCCTCGAATAGTTCTTGTACGTATTCTGCCCATCTGTTTGATATGTCTTTCTCATCAAGTAATATTACACCATTTTTGTTCTTGATACAGCTTCCTCCTTGTGCAAACCGCGACCTATTTGATAATTTCTTTATTTCTTCATGCATATCTCTTGCCATGTGCTTTGCTTCCAAGTCTTCTATTTCCTTGCATTTTGTTTCTATCCACCGTTCTTTTGCTTGTCTACACATAGTATGTATGTCATTGTCTATTGTTTTATATTCTGGTGTGTTTTTTGCTTTCTTTCTTTTTGTTATTTTACTCCAGATGTCATCTGTCATCCAAATTTGATTTTTCTTAGGCTCCTTTTTAGGTAAATGTGCATGTGCTGATTGTATGCTTGTTTTTAAGCATTCCCATTTTGTGGTTACTTTTTCTTCTGGATTTTCTCTTCTATACTGCTCCATGCTTTCTGTCAGTAACTGTTGATATTTATTTTTGACGTCGATTAGATATTTTTGTTTTATATCTGGTTGTTTCAGCGCTGATATTTCTATCTGGGTTTCCCCCTGTCTTCTGTTTCCTGTTCTTTTCAGCTTTATATTTACACTGATGACGACCGGATTGTGATCTGAATTTATGTCAGTGCCAGAATGTGTCTTTGCACTCGTGACACTGTTCTTAAATCTATGTTTTATATTGATGTAGTAAATTTGATTTCTTGTTACATCTCCTGGGCTTTTCCATGTGTATAATTTCCTTGGGTGGTTTTCAAAACAGGTGTTACATATGACCAGCTGGTTTTCTTCACAGAACTGGATAAGTCTGTCTCCTCTATCATTTCTTGTCCCTAATCCATACTGTCCTACTATTTTCTTGTATTTTCCTTTTCCTACTTTTGCATTCATATCACCCATTACTATCAACACATCTGTAGATTTTACTGGTTTAAGTGTGTGTTGTAGCTCTTCATAGTATTCTTCTATTTGTTCCTCGCTGTGATCTTTAGTTGGTGCATAAGTTTGTAAAATTGATATGTCGAATGGCTTTGCTCTCATCTTTAGTAACATCATTCTGTCATTGTGTGTCCAGTATCCACATACGTATTTTTCTAACTCCTTCTTTATCAACATTCCTACAGCTCTTTCATGTTTTTCTCCTCCTGAGTGTATAAGCGTGTATTGGTCTCTTTTTATGTAGCCTGTATCCAATAGTCTTGCCTCTGCAACTCCCAGTATATCAAGTTTCATATTTGTTGTTTCTTATATTAGATTGTCAAGCTTTTCTTCTCCGTTTAGAGATGAATTCATAAAGGCTAAGATTGCTGGCATGTATGCAACCAACATGCATCAAGAACAATTAGCATTCATACCCTTCACACTTGCTGAGGGAGATTGAGCCCATATGGGTTTGCCCAGAGTGCAGTGATGCCGATTTTGATCAACAATATCAATAACATTGAACTATAACTGTTTATGGGTTGTGGAGGAAAAAATTGCATTAGCTACCTTCACAGGATATTATTATCGTGATAAGGAACAAGGTGTTTGATGCAATATTGCAAGTGTAGATCTGTTCAATAAATGAGAATGCTAAGGCACACTGATAGTTTACAAAAATAATTAACAAATAAACTACTCACTTCATAACCTGGTTCCAGTTTTATTTTTTCACCATTCAATGCAGTTGCAGCCTCAACAAGACTTGAAGTCTGAGAAGAAAGAGTGATTGACCATTGCAGGATATCTCACACTGCATTTTGGCAGTAAAACTAATGTACACATCAAAGAGAAATCAAAGCTGTACACATAACAGACAACATACACATATTATAAACTTTAATTAAGCTTCATTAAATGTATGTAAACATGAGGAAATACAAACAATGCCCTCTCAAATTTATAAAGGACAAGCAAGGCAAATTGCTTACTGCCCCGAATGAAGTAATGGAAAGATGGAAAGAATATTTCTCAGAACTCCTTGATGGTGAGCAAGGTCAAGCATCAGAAACGATAACCACTAGCACAGAAGATGAAACAAATTGTGATGAAGATGACATAAAGATGGAAGAACTGAAGGCAGCACTGGAGAAAATCAAGATGGGCAAAGCAGCAGGGCATGATGGTATAACACCAGAAATGGTTAAGTACATGGGAGCATCAGGCGACCTATTACTCTTAAGGGTCTTACAGGCAGCATGGTGCAACAAGACCATACCAAAGGATTGGGAGATTGCCATCATAACACCAATTTTCAAAAAGGGTGACAATCGACAGTGTGGAAACCATAGAGGCATATCCCTTCTCAGTGTCCCTGGTAAAATCTACTCTAGAATCCTAGAGCAGAGACTCCAACGCCTAGCTGAGCAACAATTGGATGAGGTCCAGTGCGGATTCCGAGCAAACCGAAGTACTCAAGACCTAATCTTCACACTCAGACAGCTGAGTGAAAAGGCCCTTGAGTATAAGAGTGAGATCCATCTTTGTTTCATAGATCTGGAAAAGGCATTTGACAGGGTCCCCTGGAGCAAACTTTGGGACTGTTGGCAAGGAAGAATATTCCAGCACCTCTGATTCATGCTATACAGAGCTTCTACAAGTCTTGCAGAAATTATGTGCAGACAGCAAACCATAAGTCAGAAGAGTTCAGGACCACCACTGGTGTAAGACAAGGTGATATCCTATCACCTTACCTCTTCATACTCCTTATGGACGATGTCATCAAGGCATGTAAGGAGAGAACAAGAAAGTATTCAGTGGGGTACTTGAAGATGAGACAGGTCTATATTTCAGAGCTGGCATTTGCTGATGATGTTGCCCTGATTGCTAAATCAGAAGCACATCTCCAATCCAACCTGCAAGTCTGGAAGGAAGAGCTGGAGAAGAGAGGGATGGTCATAAGCAGCTCTAAAACAAAATCCATGGTGATATCACGAGAAGAAAGAAGACATTAGATTAAGCTGGGAGAACAGGTCCTGGAGCAGGTCAACCACTTTAAATACCTCGGAGCTATTATAGACCGAAAGGAAGGCACCAAAGAAGAGTTGGCCATTCGAAAAGCAGCAGCTGGGAGACTTTTTCAGGCCATAAATCGAGGATTCCTCAGCAAGAGAGAGGTTGGTAAGAAAACGAAGATGGCTGTGTACCGATCCACCTATGTCCCAGTTTTGACATATGGATGCGAGTCATGGGCAATGACTACAACCCATAAAAGCCAGATCCAAACCTCAGAAATGAGGTATCTGAGGAAGGTGGTTGGGGTAACAAGAAGAGACATGGTACGCAACGAGACGATACGTCAAGGCCAAAAATCCTACCCCCTGCAGACCCAGGTAGAACAGTCCCAATTAAGATAATTTGGCCATGTCTGCAGAATGGGAGAAGATCGGATACCACGACAAGCATGGGAAACAAAGAGCCAGGGATCCAGACCCCCAGGATGACCCAGAGTCCGCTGGGAGGACAACCTTAGACAATCTTTGAAGGACCGAGGACTAGAATGGAACCAGGCCAGGAGGAAGACAGCCGATAGGATAGTCTGGCGCTCTCTCTTCCAAACCTCTACACCTCACGGTAGAAGGGGATCAACTAAGTAAGTAAGTAAGTAAATGTATGTAGGTAAAATAAAATTAAGATGGAACCTCATTAACTTGTTCCTGTTTCACCCTGACATTGAGACCAAAGGAGCCATTTTCAATATTCCTTTCATCCTGGTGGGATCACACACAAAAATCATATCAGTCATTGCTATATTTTTAATAGTATTTACTGTGATACTGAAAAGATGTGCTGTCAAATAACACTGTGTACATTTGTGGTGGTGGTAATGGCCTCTAAAATACTATAAACAACAGCAGGGTTAGTCAGAGAACTTGGTGATCGAGGTTTTCACTTGCCTCAATAGATTAGTGGGAATCTTCATCGGAGGTGCATAGCCTTTAATTCCACTTTAATATAAACAATTGAACATTTGAATAGTTTAACACCAAATAGAAGAACAAGCAACGTAACAAAACCACTGGGCTGTGGCAATGGTGTGCATGTCCTCTTTGTTGCTCAGAGTAAGCAGTTCTTCGTTGGTGATGGTATTCGATCAAAAGATTCTGAGATTTTTTCTTAGGCAGACTGTGTGGAAAGAGGTCAATTTTGACATTTTCTTTTCTGTTACTCTCCAGCATTCTGCACCATAGAGAAACACAGAAAGTACACAGCTCTCATGTAATCTTAATTTGGTGTTTGTGCTGTACTGAGAGGACTTCCAGGTGTTGTTTAGACTAGCAAAGGCTGTTCTCACTTTATTCATTCTGTTGTTGATGTTGTAGCTTGTTCCGCTGTCTGGTGTTACTATGCATCCTAGGTATGTAAATGTGTCTGTTCCAGCTTCTGGTTCCTTATTGTTATTGGCTCAGGATTGCCCACACTGAGTGCTATGACCTCTGTCTTCTTTAGATTGATGTTCAGACCTACCTGCTGGCTATACAGTACTTGTTTTTTCTTGGATGTGTTGACGTGAATGTGTGAATAGTGTAATGTCATCTGCATATTCTAGATCTTCCAGTATAGAAAACATTGTCCATCTTATTCCTCTTGGACTGCCCTCTGTTGTCTGGTGCATCACCCAGTCTATAACTGTCATGTCAGCAGTAACAAGAGTTTAAAAAAAAAGAAATATTTAAAAACTCACTTTATAATCCTGCTCCAATTTCATTTTTTCATCCATAAATGGGAACTGTGTTTGACTATTTCTTGGAGGCTGGAAAGAAAAATTATGTTTCATATAAATATACAATGAATTCTGAAATCTTAAAAACATTAAAAATCTTTACTGTGGTAGATGATAATGTGCAGATGTAAGTGGTGTTAATTGCAAACATTACATTAGAGAAATATTCACTTTCTAGCAAGCTGCAGTAGATATCCAAGCAAATATTCTCGCTATCATGGTAAAAGTGTAGGAGTAACATTCCCTACTCCGAATCTTTTGGCCGAATACCATCACCAACCAAAATCTGCTTACTCGGAGCAAGCAAGAGGACATGCACACCATCATAGCTGCCAGACGCTGGAGCTGGGTTGGCCATTTCCTCAGAAGAGACCCCGATGCCATCACAAAAACAGCTATGCTTTGGACCCCTGAAGGAAAACAACCTAGCGGAGGACTGTGGAGGCTGAGATGCAAAGAATGAACCAGAGTTGGGGCACTGTACGAAGGATGGCCGCCGACCGAGCAAAGTGGAATCAATTTGTTGTTGCCCTACAAGACGCCACTAGGCGTGATGGCCATTGACTGCTTTGACGGTCGGCAGCTAAGGATCAAAGAAGAGATCAAAGAAGAAGATACATGAGCTAGATAAAGATAGGAGAACCAAATAGGATCCTGACTATCCTAAAAAGGACATGGCTGTCTCTCACCGTGAGGTACTATCCCTATCTCTTTATCCTACATCCCCAGAGAGTAACACTGCCCCGATGAACCATCAAGGCTAAGATTGCTGGCATGTATGCAACCAACATGCATCAAGAACAATTAGCATTCATACCCTTGACACTTGCTGAGGGAGATTGAGCCCATATGGGTTTGCCCAGAGTGCAGTGGTGCCGATTTTGATCAACAATATCAATAACTTTGAACTATAACTGTTTATGGGTTGTGGAGGAAACAATTGCATTAGCTACCTTCACAGGATATTATTATTGTGATAAGGAACAAGGTGTTTGATGCAATATTGCAAGTGTAGATCTGTTCAATAAATGAGAATGCTAAGGCACACTGATAGTTTACAAAAATAATTAACAAATAAACTACTCACTTTATAACCTGGTTCCAGTTTTATTTTTTCACCATTGAATGCAGTTGCAGCCTCAACATGACTTGAAGTCTGAGAAGAAAGAGTGATTGACCATTGCAGGATATCTCACACTGCATTTTGGCAGTAAAACTAATGTACACATCAAAGAGAAATCAAAGCTGTACACATAACAGACAACATACACATATTATATACTTTAATTAAGCTTCATTAAATGTATGTAGGTAAAATAAAATTAAGATGTAACCTCATTAACTTGTTCCTGTTTCACCCTGACATCCAGATCAAAGGAGCCATTTTCAATATTCCCTTCATCCTGGTGGGATCACACAAAAATCATATCAGTCATTGCTATATTTTTAATAGTATTTACTGTGATACTGAAAAGATGTGCTGTCAAATAACACTGTGTACATTTGTGGTGGTGGTAATGGCCTCTAAAATACTATAAACAACAGCAGGGTTAGTCAGAGAACTTGGTGATCAAGGTTTTCATTTGCCTCAATAGATTAGTGGGAATCTTCATTGGAGGCGCATAGCCTTTAATTCCACTTTAATATAAACAATTGAACATTTGAATAGTTTAACACTAAATAGGAGAACAAGCAACGTAACAAGGCCACTGGGCTGTGGCAATGGTGTGCATGTCCTCTTTGTTGCTCAGAGTAAGCAGTTCTTCGTTGGTGATGGTATTCGATCAAAAGATTCTGAGATTTTTTCTTAGGCAGAATGTGTGGAAAGAGGACAATTTTGACATTTTCTTTTCTGTTACTCTCCAGCATTATGCACCATAGAGAAACACAGAAAGTACACAGCTCTCATGTAATATTAATTTGGTGTTTGTGCTGTACTGAGAGGATTTCCAGGTGTTGTTTGGACTAGTAAAGGCTGTTCTCACTTTATTCATTCTGTTGTTGATGTTGTAGCTTGTTCCGCTGTCTGGTGTTACTATGCATCCTAGGTATGTAAATGTGTCTGTTCCAGCTTCTGGTTCCTTATTGTTATTGGCTCAGGATTGCCCACACTGAGTGTCATGACCTCTGTTTTCTTTAGATTGATGTTCAGACCCACCTGCTGGCTATACTTGTTTTTTTTTTTCTTGGATGTGTTGATGTGAATGTGTGAATAGTGTAATGTCATCTGCATATTCTAGATCTTCCAGTATAGAAAACATTGTCCATCTTATTCCTCTTGGACTGCCATCTGTTGTCTGGTGCATCACCCAGTCTATGACTTTCATGTCAGCAGTAACAAGAGTTTTTAAAAAAAGAAATATTAAAAAACTCACTTCATGATCCTGCTCTAATTTTATTTTTTCATCCATAAATGGGAACTGTGTTTGGCTATTTCTTGGAGGCTGGAAAGAAAAATTATGTTTCATATAAATATACAATGAATTCTGAAATCTTGAAAACATTAAAAATCTTTACTGTGGTAGATGATGATGTGGAGATGTAAGTGGTGTTAATTGCAAACATTACATTAGAGAAATATTTATAACATAAAAGGAAGGGAAACCCAAGGCCTGTAAATGGTAAATTAATATGAAACAAACATAAAGGTATGTTTTCAGGCACTCGTAAGAAATAAAGAAGTAGAACACTAGACAACAGAAAAACAACAGACATGAGTGGCATACCCAGGATTTGAACACTGGACCTGCTGTGCGACAATCCCACCTGCCTATGCAAGTGAATCACACTATCCTCCCTGCCATCTACGCATCACCAAAAAATGATGCACTACTTACTTACTTACTTAGTCGTTCCCCTTCTACCGTGAGGTGTAGAGGTTTGGAAGAGAGAGCACCAGACCATCCTATCGGCTGTCTTCCTCCTGGCCTGGCTCTATTCTAGTCCTTGGTCCTTCAAAGATTGTCTAGTGTTGTCCTCCCAGCGGACTCTGGGTCGTCCTGGGGTTCTGGATCCTTGGCTCTTTGTTTCCCATGCTTGTCATGGTAGCAGATCTTCTCCCATTCTGCAGACATGGCCAAACCATCTTAGTTGGGACTGTTCTACTTGGGTCTGCAGGGGGTGGCATTTAAGGCCTTGACGTATCGTCTGGTTGCGTACCATGTCTCTTCTTGTTACTTCAACCACCTTCCTCAGATACCTCATTTCTGAGGTTTGGATCTGGCTTTTGTGGGTTGTAGTCATTGCCATGACTCGCATCCATATGTCAAGACTGGGACATAGGTGGAGCAGTATACAGCCATCTTCGTTTTCTTACCAACCTCTCTCTTGCTGAGGAATCCTCGATTTATGGCCTGAAAAAGTCTCCCAGCTGCTGCTTTTCAAGTGGCCAACTCTTCTTTGATGCCTCCCTTTCGGTCTATAATAGCTCCGAGGTATTTAAAGTGGTTGACCTGCTCCCGGACCTGTTCTCCCAGCTTAATTTGATGTCTTCTTTCTTCTCGTGATATCACCATGGATTTTGTTTTAGAGCTGCTTATGACCATCCCTCTCTTCTCCAGCTCTTCCTTCCAGACTTGCAGGTTGGATTGGAGATGTGCTTCTGATTTAGCAATCAGGGCAACATCATCAGCAAATGCCAGCTACGAAATACAGACCTGTCTCATCTTCCAGTACCCCACTGAATACTTTCTTGTTCTCTCCTTACATGCCTTGATGACATCGTCCATGAGGAGTATGAAAAGGTAAGGTGATAGGATATCACCTTGTCTTACACCAGTGGTGGTCCTGAACTCTTCTGACTTATGGTGTGCTGTCCTCACATAATTTCTGCAAGACTTGTAGAAGCTCTGTATAGCATGAATCAGAGGTGCTGGAATGTTCTTCCTTGCCAAACAGTCCCAAAGTTTGATCCAGGGGACCCTGTCAAACGCCTTTTCCAGATCTATGAAACAAAGATGAATCTCACTCTTATACTCAAGGGCCTTTTCACTCAGCTGTCTGAGTGTGAAGATTAGGTCTTGAGTACTTCGGTTTGCTCAGAATCCGCACCGGACCTCATCCAATTGTGGCTCAACTAGGTGTCGGAGTCTCTGCTCTAGGATTCTAGAGTAGATTTTACCAGGGACGATGGGAAGGGATATGCCTCTATGGTTTCTACATTGTCAATTATCACCCTTTTTGAAAATCGGTGTTATGATGGCAATCTCCCAATCCTTTGGTATGGCCTTGTTGCACCACGCTGCCTGTAGAACCCTTAAGAGTAATAGGTCGCCTAATGCTCCCATGTACTTAACCATTTCTGGTGTTATACCATCATGCCCTGCTGCTTTGCCCATCTTGATTTTCTCCAGAGCTGCCTTCAGTTCTTCCATCTTTATGTCACCTTCACCATCATTGGTTTTCTCTTCTGTGCTAGTGGTTATCATTTCTGATGCTTCACCATGCTCACCATCCAGGAGTTCTGAGAAATATTCTTTCCATCTTTCCATTTCTTCGTTCGGGGCAGTAAGCAATTTGCCTTGCTTGTCCTTTATAAATTTGAGAGGGCATTGTTTTTCCTTCCTCATGTTCTTTAGGGTCTTATAGAACAATTTCTGGTTTTCTTGTGCATCTTTTTCTAGCTTTTCTCCAAATTCTTCCCAGGACTTCTGTTTTGCTGCTAGCACTTTGTTCTTTGCATCTGTTCTGAGTGTCACATATTCTCTACATTTTTCCATTTGTCCTGTTGTGTTTTTAGCTCCTAAGTATTGTTTCCATGCCATTTTCTTCTCTCTTATTTTCTCTTTGACTTCCTCTGTCCACCAAGGTGTCCTCTTTCTCTTGTTCCCAAGTCGGACTTCACCGCATGCTTCTGCAGCAGCTGTCTTTATGATATCCTTGAATTTAATCCAGAAGGTTTACAAGTCATCAGGTCGTTCTTCTGTGTTGCTCACCACTGCAGCAATATGCCCCTGATATCTGGTCTTAATTTCTGGCTCTCGCAGCTTGTAGGTCCTAATGATCATTTCTCCTGCTCGTTTACTTGGTTTCTTGCGTGATGTTGGGCAGTTCCTAGGCTGAGCAACTCTTTCAGTTGTTCTTTTGATTGTTAGCAGGTAGTGATCACTTCCAATCTCTGGCCCCCTCCAGACTCTAGCATCCCGGACATATCTGAATGAGCATAGGCCAGTCCACACAAGACAAAGAGATCTTAATACTGTGTCTATTACATGGTAGTAGACTTAGAACAGTAAGTACAGGACAGAGGGTAGGTTTTGGTATTGTATAAACATTTATAACATATAAGGAAGGGAAACCCAAGGCCTGTAAACGGTAAATTAATATGAAACAAACATAAAGGTATGTTTTCAGGCACTTGTAAGAAATAAAGAAGTAGAACACTAGACAACAGAAAAACAACAGACATGAGTGGCTTACCCAGGATTTGAACACTGGACCTTCCGTGTGACAACCCCGCCTAGCTATGCAAGCGAATCACACTATTCTCCCTGCTATCTACGCATCACCAAAAAATGATGCTTTGATGGCAGGTCAATAGTGCGAACCGAAAGACATAACACCGGAAGTCCACCATAGGCAGTACGGCCTATTAATGATGCAATCACTTCTGTTGTTTCCCCTTTTTCTTTTCTTTCTTTCTTTGATCCACTGTCACTGAGCGTCAGCTCTTGGTGACCTTGATGCCATTATATGGTACTGCGCAGTTCGTATAAGATGTTCTGAGCTGCCATACAGTGTATTGTCTATGGATGGGTTGTGTGGTAGCAGTTGTTGTCTCAGTCCCTGAAGTGCAGGGCACTGTAGTAGGTGGTGTTCTACTGTCTCCAACGGGTTGGGGCAGTGTCTACATTTTGCTATATTTTGTGAACATAGTCTGTTTCTGTGGCCATTTAGTGTAGAGTGACCTGTTCTCAATCTGAAGATTTTGGTTTGATATCGTCGTTCGATATCGTTCATAGCATCTTTCTTATTTGGGGCTGTTTGGTGAATGAAGAGTCTTCTTCCTGTTTTAGCCTGTGCCCACATGTTTAGCCAAACTTCTTTACAGTTGTTTTTGACTATTTGTTTAACCGTTAACATATTCAATGGTTGATCAATCTGTGGCATTTTTGCTCCCTTCTTTGCCAGTCTATCAGCAACTTCATTCAATGTGATGTTTATGTGGCCAGGTATCCATTGCATGTATATTTCTGTTCCATACAAGTTCCTAATTTTGTGACATGTTTCTTGGACCTTCTGGATAGTATTGATTGAGTTGGTTTTCCAGTTTCCAATTGCCAAGAGGGCAGCCTGCGAGTCTGAGAATACTACAACATCATTTGGTTCCATTTCGACTGATTCAAAGAGTTCAAAAATTCTAGTTAGGGTTTTCTGGATGGCAACTACTTGGGCTTCATAGTTTGTGCACCAGGTACCATAGGGACCTGCAATTTTGATGGGTTCTTCTGTACTGGGTGGGATGATTATGGCCCCATATCCAGCATTTATGACTGCTTTGAAAGCTGATCCGTCTGTGTAGGCAAGGATAATGTCTTCATCATACTGATAGATGGTTTCCATGGCAACTGTTTTCAGCAGTGTAGGTATGAGGCTTTTATTTGCGGGTTGCAGAAGGTTTGTACGTATTATTGGTCTATTTAGTTCTAAGTGAGGTGGTAGGTCAGGTACAGCTTGAGTAGGCAGTCTAGTCTCTGGTATGTAGTGCTTCCCTGAAAGCTCTTGGTACCTTCTAGTGAAAGATGTCTTTTTAATTCGGTACTTGGAGTTGTGGTCACCGATAACATTTTTGCAGGGGTCATCCTTGTCAGCTCGCAAGAATCTTTCTGCCGTGATGATAACTGATTTCTCTCTCCTTAGTTCTAGGGGTTCCACATTGGCGGAAATCTCGCATGCGCTGGTCAGAGTAGTTCGCAAGCCTCCACAGATAAATCTGAGTGCCTGGTTTTGTATGCGATCTAGTTTCAGTCTAAGTGTTGGGCAAGCAGTGCCTTGCAGGGGTAGAGAGTATTCCATAACTGAGCGCACGTATCCCCAATCAGTGCTTGCCAAACGCTTTATGAGGTTTAGCCTTCTAGAGGCCTTTGCAGTTAGGGACTCAACATGTGTTTTGTATGTGAGTCTGATATCTAGCTGTATCCCTAGATAAGTCAAATTGTTCTCTTTAGCTAGCTTTGTATCATCAAGTTTTAAATCCAGTTCTTTCTTTACTGTTTTGTTGCTGAGTGTAAATATAGTGTAGACTGTCTTGCTCATGTTGATCACCATTTTCCAGAAGCTGCAGTAGGTTGTTAGAGCAGCCAGTGCACGGTTTAGTTTCTTTTGCAGTTGCAAATGGGACTTCCCTTCTGCCCAAAAGACTAGGTCATCAGCAAACAAGGCGCTGGGTAATTCAAGGTAGTCTGCCAGATTGTTTATGTATATGAGGAAGAGGGTGCAGTTTAGGGCCGAGCCTTGTGGGAGGCCTTCTTGGATGGTTCTTTTCCCTGATGTTGCTCCATTGAACGTTGTGAAGATGGTTCTATTTGTGAGGAAATCTTTTATCCAACGACATTCTTCCTTCTATGCCCATTTTCTGCATCTTGAAATATAGACCGTCTCTCCATACTCTGTCATATGCCTGCTTGAGGTCTATGAAAACTGCAGCCACATGATTTTTATCCTGGAAAGCATTGGCAATCTGTTGTACCAATCGGATTACCTGGTCAACAGTCTGTCTTCCTCTTCTAAATCCTGCTTGGTTAGGATGGAGGGCTTCCCTTTCTCTAACCACAAGTAGAGGCGTGCATTTGTCATACGTTCTGCCATTTTCCCAATGCACAAAGTCAGGGAGATGGGCCAGTAGCTACTGACTTCGCTTGGTGGTTTATCTTTTTTGAGAATTGGGATAATGTTAGCCATTTTCCATCCTGTAGGTACAGTGCCACTTCTCCACGTCTTGTTTATGAATTCCAGGATCATCAGCAAGCCTTTTTCCCCAAGTTTGACTATCATGTCGTTGGTAACCTGGTCTGGCCTGGTGCTTTTTTGAGTTCGGTCTTTAGGAGACTGGATTGCAGTTCTGCTAGCGTAAATTCCTTATCAAAGATACTGTCCACAGCCTTGTGCGCTTTTAGCATGTGTTTTGTAAGTGTCTTGATGGCTTTATCTAGATTGGCTCTTTTATATGTTTTATTGACTACAGCAAAGAATCGATTTAGGACTCATGCTTTTCCTCTGTTGGAGGTAGCTGTGTTACTGTTTGGAAGTTTTATAGGGATTGGGTTTCTTTTCTGGGATGTCCCTGCCATGTTGTCAATGAGTTTCCATGCTTTCTTCCCTTCTTTATTTAGGTCTAGGTTTTCACATTTTTCTTTCCAGGGTTCCATTTTGGCTTTTCTGCTCGCTAGCTTAACCTGTGCAGTGAGTCTGTTGTATGTGGTTTTGTTTTCACGGCTAGGATTTTTCTGAGCGGTTTTCCATGCCTTGCATCTTAGTTGTACTAGGTGTTCTAATTCCTCATTCCAGAAGATGCTGTATTTGATACGACTGCCTTTGGGGATTGCCTGTTTGGCTGCCTGCAGTATGGCTGTAGAGATATGATCGTTCAAGGTATTAATGTCTTGGTTCATGTCTATTTCAGTGAGGAGCTGGTCTGATATGAGTTTGTAGTGTTCCCAGTTTGCTCAAGCATAGTTCCATTTCGGCTGTCTTTTGGTTTCCGTTTTTGTTTTACCCAGCGAGATGGTGGTGAGGATGGGTAGGTGGTCACTTCCTATGTCCTCCGAATCCCTTCCATTTATAGCAGTTGGTGAGGTCTGCAAACACTAGTGTTAAGTCTGGTCGGCTACTGGTTCCACTAGCTTTATGGTAGAGGGTTGGTGGGAATCTTTCGTTTTGGAGGACTATAAGGTTGGAAGTGTTACATAGCTCTTCTAGTGCCTGGCCTGAGGTGTTGGTGTCCTGGTATCCCCAGAGTGGGGAGTGGGTGTTGAAATCCCCTGCTATGATTGTTCTCTTGTATTCGATATCATCAAAGTAGATTCCATTAGTTTCTCTGGGGGGTCTGTAGACATTAAAGATTTGGAAATGTCCGTCACTTCCCCAGACTGTCACTCGTTGTATGTCAGTTTCATCATCAGTTCGAAGACTTTCGACCTCTGCCTGTACATCATTCCTTACCAAGGTTAGGATTCCTTGACAACTATTATGGCAATGACATTTGTACATTGTGTAGCCTGGGAAATTTATGGATTTGTCCTTAAGAACAGTTTCTTGAATCAGTGCAATGTGAACTTTTTGATCATTCATTAGTTTCTTTAATTCTAACGATTTAGTTCTTATTCCATCTACATTTAACTGTAGAATGTTAATATACTCCTCTATAGCACACTTTTCACCAGGAGCAGCCAAGGGGCGACCTGCTTGGCGCGGACCTTTTGCAAGGCGACGTCCGAGCTCGTATATCTTAGGTTGTATTAGTGTCATGGCATCATGAGTAGTAGGGGTTGTGATGACTTTCTTTCATCCCGGTAGTTATCCTCTTTTTTCCATGCGGGGTGTGCAAGGCATGGTGGGCACTGTACCATCATCAGTGGGGAAGTATTATTTTCCCTTGCTGTCCTGTTCGCCTGATGTTTGTCCTACCGCCTGGGGGTAGACAGCCTCAATACCATGATGCACCACCTCAGTGGGGTTCACCGTTGTGCAGTCCCCGCCACCAAATGACCGCTGTTTTCTGGAAACATCCATAATTTGTCAGCTATTTTGTCAGCACTAGCGCTTCTAGTTGGTCAAAAGGATCGTCACGTCGTGCACCCTGGGGCCTTCACTATGAGATGCTGTGGGTGGTTTGTAGCTGTGCTAGTCCAAGTTGGAGGCCAGTCACAGGTAAAAGCAGGGCTTTGCAGGGGCGCTCAACATAGTTTGGCTAGTCGGTCGAGACTGTTACCGGGTGATGGCCGCCACTATCTCTGTGGCTTCTGGGAGCCATATGTCAAGCTTGGAAGGTCAAGGTGGACCAGTGAGTTTGAGCCACTGGTTAAGTTCTCCAGTGCGACCGCTCTTGCCCAAAGGTGCTACCACTCTTTGCCTCCCCAGATCCCCCATTGTTTCTCTATCAGACAGCATAGGCCAGTCCACACAAGACAAAGAGACCTTAATACTGTGTCTAGTACATGATAGAAGACTTAGAACAGTAAATACAGGACAGAGGGTAGGTTTTGGTATTGTATAAACATTTATAACATATAAGGAAGGGAAACCCGAGGCCTGTAAATGGTAAATTAATATGAAACAAACATAAAGGTATGTTTTCAGGCACTTGTAAGAAATAAAGAAGTAGAACACTAGACAACAGAAAAACAACAGATATGAGTGGCTTACCCAGGATTTGAACACTGAACCTTCTGTGCGACAACCCCGCCTAGCTATGCAAGCGAATCACACTATTCTCCCTGCCATCTATGCATCACCAAAAAATGATGCTTTGATGACAGGTCAATAGTGCGAACCGAAAGACATAACACCGGAAGTCCACCATGGGCAGCACGGCCTATTAATGATGCAATCACTTCTGTTGTTTCCCTGTCAGACAGCATAGGCCAGTCCACACAAGACAAAGAGACATTAATACTGTGTCTACCCTACCCTCTGTCCTGTTCCTACTTACTGTTTAAATCAGTAAGTCTGTGTTGTACGTATTTTTGATACTTTTAGCAGTGTATGGCCATACAGGCTCAATGTACAGATTTTTCTACCACTCCTCCCCAAAAAAAAAATTCTAAAAATATTTTCCAACCCAAGTTTTTTTTTAAATTTTAAATCAGAAAGTATTTTCTTGCTTAGGTTTTTTTTTAACCAATTTTTTTATTTTTAATTTCAGGAATCTCAGTGTCTGTTTTTAAACCGAGGTCTCTCCCAGCGACCAATCAAATCCTTTTATACCCAACAATTCGGCAAAAACTTTGAATTTGGCATCAAACACTTTACGTTTTCAGCGTGACATGACATATTTTAAAAAATACCAGTTATCAACGACCATGCTTGCTTGCCACCACACTTCGATGCCATTTTGTTTAAAAAAAGCTAAGTATTTATAACTTGGTTAAATATTGCTGTTGTTTAGCTTTGTTGCAATTTAATCACTTATTTAATCTTTCCAGTTATACCTTGCCCTTCAATATATTTCCGATAAATTATCATAATTTTCTGTAGAGGCCCTATATAACTAGAAAAAAAAGTTCGTTTGCGTTGAGTAGGCCTACTTTATTCCAGCGCTCAAGATTCGCTGCTTTATTTTTTTATAAAGTGGCGATCTACGAGTATTATCACTGGTCTAGGCCACCAACTTTTAAATAATAATTTTGTAAATTTTTGGTAGTACGTTTTTTCTTCCTAGATTTTATATTCTGTTCATAATTTGGTTAATATTATTTTATTTTTTTTGCTGTTAGCTGTTTGCTTTGCTTCATTGTATTTTATTTTTGTCGTTCTCTTAATCTTTCCAGTTATATTTTGAGCATTTATATATTTCCAATAATTTAATGTCATAATATTCTGTGTCGGCCCTACATAACTAGAAAAACAGTTTGTTTGTGTAAACTTCGCTGCTTTATTTTTCACTTTAAAAAATCCACACAGACTGCAGGTGGTCCATGAATGAGGACAGACTCACTTCTTTTTTCACAGTGTAAGATTAACATTATACATGCTGTGCATGCTTTAAGAACACAAATGCAATTTTGCAAAGTGCTAAAAGTACATATTAACTTTGTTGATTTTGAAAAGGCTTTCGACAGCATACACAGGGACAGCCTATGGAAAATTCTGAGGGCTTATGGAATTCCCAGCCGCATTGTTTCCATTATAAAAAGCCTCTATTCTAACTTTACGTGCAGTGTTGGAGCGAGTAATGTAACTTTCGAAGTGAAAACAGGAGTACGACAGGGATGCCCCTTATCAACAACATTATTTCTGACAGTCATAGATTGGGTGATGCGCCAGACAACAGAGGGCAGTCCAAGGGGAATTAGATGGACAACGTTTTCTACACTGGAAGATTTGGAATATGCAGATGACATTGCACTGCTCGCGCATTCACACCAACACATTCAAGACAAAACTGATAGACTGAATAAGTATGGCCAGCAGGTTGGTCTGAACATCAATCTGAAGAAGACAGAGGTCATGACACTAAATGTGGGCAATCCTGAGCCAATAACAGTAAGGAACCAGAAGTTAGAACAGACAGACACATTTACTTACCTAGGAAGCATAGTAACACCTGACGGCGGAACAAGCAAGGACATTAACAACAGAATGAATAAAGCGAGAACAGCCTTTGCTATTCTCAACAACATTTGGAAGTCTTCCCAGTATAGCACAAACACCAAATTAAGACTGTATGAGAGCTGCGTACTTTCTGTGCTTCTCTATGGTGCGGAATGTTGGAGAGTAACAGAGAAGGAAATGTCGAAACTGTCCTCCTTCCACACAATCTGCCTAAGGAAAATTCTCCGAATCTTTTGGCCAAACACCATCAGCAACCAAGAACTACTTATTCGGAGTAACCAGGAGGACATGCACACCATCATAGCTGGCAGACGCTGGAGTTGGGTTGGCCATGTCCTCAGAAGGGACCCTGATACCATCGCAAGAACAGCTATGCTATGGACCCCCGAGGGAAAGCGAAAGAGAGGCCGACCAAAAACAACTTGGCGGAGAACTGTGGAAGCTGAGATGCAAAGAATGAACCACAGTTGGGGCACTGTACGAAGGATGGCCCAACCAACAATTTGTTGCGAGCACAAGACGCCACCCTGAAGAGTCTGACAAAATGATAGCCTTTGTTAATGAAGTTTCAGTTATCCATCTTAAGGCTGCAGTAACAGCCTTGACCTCCATTCTCATGCTGGAAGTTGTTATCTTGTAAGCCCCGCTATGTTCATATGTTCAGTCTATGTATATATTAACATATGAACTATGTTCACATACATGACAGTATAAAAACTGTAGAGCTGTGTAGTCAAAATTTAAAAAAAAAAGTGTTATTTGTTAATTTTGATTCAGTCACCCAAGTGGGGCCTGCTGGTAGTTAAAAATATTTTTATCATTTCAGATAATGCTAATACATTCTTTGCTTGTAAGAGACAGAGTGTCAAATAAATATAAATGGTACCAATCTGAAACAATTAGAAACATTCAAACACTTGGGCACTATAATAACATCTTGTATAAGCTAATTGATAGATCAGGCCCAGCAAAACATAATTCTAGAAAATGAGAAACAAACTGTACAGTACATCATTTTTAATGACAGTAAGAATGGGTGGTTCTCCTGTGTCACATTGAACTACTGGGTAAGCAGTTTTTAACACTGGCTGTCTAAGGATTGGGGGGGGGGGGGGGGAGGTCCTTCACTGTGCAGAAAGACTCCCTAGGGAACATCCCTTGCCTCTTCCCTGGTATGGTGGCTCTACAAGATGACTGGATATTTCCACCAATCAATAAAATGCATTAATGAAAAACTTTTAAAACCAGAATCATCTCGCAGGAGCTACGGGGAATATGCTATGTTGCCGATAACTTAAGCTAATGACGAGAGCAAAAATGGATGCAGAAAAAGAGGTAGTGGACAGAAGAGAATGGGGAGAAAGAGAAGAGATGGCAAAATGAGACTTAAGAAAAAAAAGCTGACAGACTATCACTTAAGTATATATGTGTAGGTTATGGTGACCGTCGGAGTGCCAATCAACGTGTGGTTATAATACAAAATGTGGGTACGATGTTGATATCCTAATGCTCCAAGAAATAAACTTAAAAGAGCATGTCAGCATTAATTGCCCAAGCTACAAATGCTATGCACATTCAAGTAGGCCAGGTAGACGAGGGCAAGCCATATATGTGAGGAATGAGCTCCCTAATAAATGGTTGGATTCCCATGCCCATGAAAATGAAGATGCGGAATTGCAGGGAATCCAAATGAATATTGATGGTCAGAAATGACAAATCTTCAATTTATACACCCACGCAGAACATCTTCTAGAAGATAGCCACTGGGCTTTCCTAATAGAATTGTTGGAGGAACCTATCAAAAGGTGTTTAATTGCTGGTGACTTTAATGCTAGATGTAAGGAGTGGGGAAGCTTAACTGACAATAGATAGGGTATGACTTTGAGCCAGGCCCACCTCAATATGAACCTTGCTATCTTATGAGGGGCGTTCAGAAAGTAATGCACCACATCGTTTTTCTCAGGAGCTGTTTATTCAAAAAGCATGAAATTTATACACAATATACATGGATATGTCATGTAAACATAGGTATTATTCAACATAATCCCCATCAACTTGTACGGCTTTTTGCCAGCGCGAAACAAGTGCATGTATTCCTAGCCCGTACCAGATTTTGTCTTGATCATGTAGCCATTTCTTCGCTGCATGAATCACTGCTTCATCATCTTCAAACCTTGTCCCACGGAGTGCATCTTTAAGTGGACCAAATAGATGAAAATCAGAGGGTGCCAAATTGGGACTATACGGTGGATGGGGTAGTACAGTCCAACCCAATTTGGTGATTGCTTCCCGTGTTGCCAGACTTGTGTGAGGTCGCGCATTTTCATGAAGGAGAAGCAGGTCTGCTGGATTCTTGTGCGGCCGAACTTTGCGAAAAAGTTGATTGAGTTTTTTCAATGTCTTAATGTAAGCTTGCGAATTGATTGTCTCTCCTCTTGGCATAACATCCACAAGAATCACACCTTCAATGTCCCAAAAGACAGTGATCATGACATTTCCAGCTGAAGGAATTGTCTTGAATTTTTTTCTTCTTGGTGATTGCGGATGATGCCCCTCCATTGACTGTCTTTTTGTCTCAGGTTCAAAATGATGTGCCCAGGTTTCGTCACCTGTAACGATCTTAGCCAAAAAGTTCTCTCCATCAGCATTAAAACGCTCCAACAATTCAGAAGAAATTGCTTTCCTTTGCAATCGGTGGTCATTTGTGAGACTTCGAGGAACCCATCTTGCGCAAACCTTAGAAAATCCGAGAGTTTTTATAACTGCATTTGCACTACCAATGCTGACTGACAGCTGTAGGGCCAATTGTTGAGTAGTGATTCGCCTATCAGTAAGAATAATGCACTCAGCGCATTTCAACATTTCTGCGTTGGTGGCTGTGGCAGGACGTCCACAGCTTGGCCGATCAAGCAGCTCTGTATCTCCACTTCCTGATTCTTTGATTCTCTGAACCCAGCGACTGCCTGTACTCCTGTTGACTGCAAAACTTCCATACACATCACATAGATGCTTGTAAATGTTCATGTGGTGGTTTTGATGTTATTAAGTGTGGTTGCTATGTTACCTAGTGTACTGAATGAGGTCAGCTGTGAAGGTCCCTGAAGATAACAGTTTATGTGAGTTTACAGGATACCTTTCTGCTACCACCTATGACCTCAAACAGACTTATTCTGCTATTATGTCTGTTAGCTACGTCTAATGTCTAGGGTACTGAAATGTGGTGTGCAGGTAATTAAGTACACAGACACACACATATAAACACTAGGTCTAATACTAAGCTCTATGATCAAGTCAATTAACACTGGGTTTAAAATTTAAAATTTACAATTTTTTGTCAAATTTATTTAGTCCTGAACCAAGTTTTCTTCTGGACAGGACGTGGGAATCAAGATGAATTTATATCAATAAAAGAGCATATAATTGAATAATCACATGAAAAGTTTGTACATAGATATATAAGTGAAATTTGCTAATATTGATACTAACTAAAAATCTTTGGGAAAACTATTGCTGGATGTCGGGTCGGGGTATTTTCATCATACCCAGTCTTTGTTACTAATGTTCATTGGCTTTTTAACAGGGTAAATGATGGCAAAGTTCTTTAGACACAGTGGTTTTAAATTTATTTATGGATATTGATGAATCTCAGCAGGCCAGGTCTTCAATACTTTACTGGCCTGTGACGATGTAAGAAAGTTGTTCAATTGGCCCACTCCTCACAGGTGCTGAGGTAGAATGATAGGCATCTTATTCGTCCACAGTTGGATTACTCCAGAACATCTGGCACTAGCACAGTGCCAGACAAAGAAACTCTGAAACCACAAAATTAGGCTATGTCTTAACATACTGCCTACTCCACCATGTTTACACACAATAATACATAAAATACAAAGACAGGGTCAGATCTCTCTGACCGACCCAGCACATCTTACCCAGGCTGTTATCAAATAGCACCAGTTTCCCATTCCTCTATGAACTGCACTGCATCTGAAATATTTTCATTAATCTCTTTTTTCCATATAATAAGGTGGGTGATATGTTCCCACTGATCTCCTGAAATAAAGATCTGTATTCTACATTCTTGGATATGTTTTTTTCATATTATTCATCCGCCTCTAGGTCCTAGACTGTCGGCTGGGGACCTAGAATAAGTACTCACTTGTCATAATCATGTTTCATTATATGGCAGTATCAATCACTCAGAATTGTTAAATAAAAAAGTTAATAATTTTTCCCTTACCACAATTCAAAATGAAAACACACAGATACGTTGTAATAGCACAAACTCAGCTGAGCTGCTGGCTAGACTATGGCGTCCCACTTGTATTATCACATATAGTTAATGGACGACATACTTCTTAGCATCAGCAATCTGCTTATGTGGACAGTCTTCAAAAAATGGCAACTTGCCGTCAAACTTTTTCAATAATATTAACTTTTTTGTCCAATCAGAGTACTTCCCCTCTACAGTTTAAATATTTAAACACAAATTTCCAATTTAGGTCCAGTTTCGGTCTAGTGTGTAGTGTATTTCTGTCTGTCGGTTGGTCCGAACTTGGGTTTTCCCAAAATTACACTTGGTTTTGGACCAACTACAAAAAAAAAACTACACAAATTTTGTCTCACTTACGTATAAGATTTCTATGCTAAGTTATTTTTAGATTCTATCCGCCTTGTCTGCCCCTTGTCCACATGTAATTTGTTTTTCTGCTTTAGTCTCAAGGACGTGTCAAAAAGTAACTTTAGTGAGATGTATGCACAAATAACTGTCTGCTCGTCTGTATTGAACAATACAGTCTTTCGTCAATATCTTCCGTGTTATCTGTCCATCTTTGTAATTAAAAGTATATTATTTCTCATGAAAAGATAGCCTATCAAACTAGCTAACTTTTATTATTCTAAACTTATTATTAAGGAATTACATAATTTTTTCCCATGTTAGTCGTGAAATTTGTTTTTACTACTCGTTCATGGCGTTTGCCGCTATATTCAAATTAAAACGACTATTTACCGTAGAACGTCCAAGATACGTCTGTTTCTGACAAGAGCTAAGGTCGTTTTTGTGTCCAATTTCTTACATTGTGTCAACTAGTGGCGTAATTTTTTTTTTAAAACTACAAATTGCGTCTGCTAGGCTTTAGATTCAAGCACGTGTGCAGACCGCATCATTTTTTCCTTCTCTCTCCTTTTTTAACCCCATCTAAACGAATAGGCCTTTTGTGTCTCGATGTTATAACTAGTTGGTTTTCAATGACACTAGAAAACGATGGCGTGGGCGAAGAAGTAGCAGCGTATCTTATCTATATTTTATCCCTACATTTTATTTTAACTGTTATCTTTATAAATGGAGGATTTTATCGTTGTATCACTGTATTTTCACCACACATCTCCCCACCTGAGAACATGCACTAATGCAAGTTCCAAAACCAGTGATACACATAGATAAAATTAACCTCTCATGCCTGCTAAATACTCTAAATTTGATCACAGGGGTGCCTACTGAGGAAATCTGCACAGACATTCTGTGAGCCCGGATATATTCAATGTTAAATTGATATGGTTGTAACAATAAAGACCATCGTAACAATCTAGCATTTTCATGCTTGGCCTGAGATAAGAATACGAGCGGCTGGTGATCTGTTTGGACCACAAAAGTCCTACCATACAGATAGATTTGGAACTTTTTTATTGCCCAGATTAATGCTAAACACTCTTTTTCGCTTGTGGAATAGCCTTGTTCTGCTTTGTTCAATTTGCGGCTAGCATAAGCGACTGGGTTCAGTTCCCCATTGGGTGAAGAGGTTTTTGCAACAAAGTAGCCCCCAGGTTTACATTGCTTGCGTCCGTTCTCACCACAAAGTCCTGAGTCAAATCAGGCAATTTGAGAATAGGCTTGCTAGTGAGTTTTTCCTTTAACTCTTGGAATGCCAATTCACATTGCGCTGACCAAACAATTTTATCTGGATTTCCCTTGCGAGTCAAATCAGTCAGAGGAGCACATATAGAGTTAAAATTTTTGATATATTTTTGGTAAAACCCACACAATGACATGAATGATCGCATGTCTTTTTTTGTTTGCGGTCTAGGTGCTCTCTGCAGTTTTTCCAAGTTCTTGGGGTCAGGGGTCATGTTACCCTGATATACAGTATGTCCCAAGAATTCCAACTCTTTGCATCCAATACAACATTTTGTTGGTCTAGCAGTCAAGTTCGCTTCTCTGAGCCTATCAAATAGCAAATTCAGAGAGTTAATGTGTTCTTCAAATGTTTCTGTGGTGATGAGGATATCATCCATGAAATTCGTGATACATGGATTATTCAAGGGATCCAACAATTTGCGCATCATCCTAGAAAATACACTCGGAGCATTTTTCAATCCGAATGGTAACATGTTGAATTCATAATGTCCCTCCGAGGTGCTAAAAGCTAAATAAGGTCGAACTTCAGGCTTCACTGGAATCTGGTAATAGCCTTTGCTAAGATCCACCTTCGAAAAATATTTTGCCTTGTTCAGTCTGGCAAATAACTGTTTTGTGTTCGGTAATGGATCCACCTGACCTTCTGTGACCGCATTCAGTTTCCTGTAATCTATGCACAGTCTATGTTCCCCAGACAGTTTCCTCAACAAAACTACACTGGAGCTAAAAGAAGATTCACTGTGAGAAATAATCCCTTCTTTCAACAAATAATCTATCTCCTCTTTCAATGCTTTCTCCTTAGAGAACGGAACAGAATAGGCTTTCATACAGATTGGTGTTGAGTCTACCAGCTTCATGTCATACTGTAGCAAATTAGTATGCCCCGGTTTGTCTGTTAACACATCCGTATGTTCCTCCAGAACCTGTTGAACTCTCTCCCTCTGATTTTTAGTCAGGTGCTTACTGACTTTTACCTGTGCGGCTGTCTCACAGGGGTGTAATGGGTATTCATGTCAGGTGAGTGGTTCCTTTTTCATTTCAGTTGCGATAGCCAAGGTCAGTAAAGGGGTGCCTTCCTGGATTTGTCTGTCCAGATACTTCTTTAAAAGGTTCACATGATATATTTTCTCCTTCCTATTTTTGTCAATTTTATAGTTTGTTCTAGACACCTTCTCTAGAACCGTATATGGACCTTGCCATCCAATTTGCAACTTATTATTGCTGCCGGGTAGTAGAAGAAGCACTTTCTCTCCCACAGCTAATTCTCTGTCCTTTGCTTTCCTATTAAAATAAGCTGCATGTTTCTTCCTGGCTTGTCTCAAATTATCATTTGCCAGTTTCCATCCAGCTTTCAGACGAGTGGCCAGCTCCTTCACATATTGATAGGATGAGGTAACAGTCTCTTCTGCCTTCTCATCTGTCCAGGTCCTCAACAATGCTTCTAATGGACCTTTTATTGGTCTCCCAAATAACAGGGTTGCGGGTGCCATCCCGGTTGAACCATGTGGTACTTCCCGGTACGCGAACAACACAGCGGGCAAAAATTGATCCCACATATCAGGTTTCTCATGTGCCAGCTTCCTCAGGATAGAAATGAGGGTCCCATTGAACCTCTCTACCTGGCCGTTCCCTTGTGGATGGTACGGACTACAATGAAAGTGTCTGGCTTGAAATAGCTTAAAAACGTCTTCCGTTAGTTTCCCCTTGAACTGTGAGCCATTATCAGTCAAGATTTGATGCGGGAATCCTAATCTTGTGAATATTGTAAGTAGTGCCTCTGCTACATGTTTTGAATCAATTGATGGCAGGGCTACCGCCTCTCCCCACATAGAACAAGTGTCCAGCAGAGTAAGGATGTAACTGTTCCTCCTCTTGGTCCGAGTGAGAGGTCCCACAATATCCACTGCAACCCTCTCAAAAGGTGTTCCCACTATGGGCATTTCCCCTAGAGTTGCAGGAGCAGTCCAATGCTTTGAAGCTACCCTTTGACATTCTGGACAGGATTTTACATATCTTTTTATATCTTCCATTATCCCTGGCCAGAAGTAATGACAAGCTATACGCTGTCCTGTGGCGCTGATCCCCATGTGACCACTGAAGGGAATTGCATGCCCTAGTTCCATCACTTTCTCCCTATATGAAGTGGGAAGAACCAGCTGGTTGGGACCATTTGTTCCAGTTCCGGCCTTCCTGTATAGCAATTTGTTCTTCATATAATAATCTCCCTTGCTTGGAGGTGTGTGGCATTTGGGCAATTTTTTAAAACATGGCTTGAGTGTCCTATCCTCAGCCTGCGCCTTCCTCATCTCTACTGGATGAGCATTTATAGGTTCACCTTCTTCCTCCTTTGACTGTGACCTGGTCTGCACTGTCGCCATGATCACAGGTCTCTTGGGATTCCCCAAGAAGACGTATCTACATCCCAATATCAGAGGGTAGATTGGTTCATCTATCACTGCTGCTCTGATTTCTCCTTCCACATAGCGGGTTTTCACAGTTACCCTAGCGATGGGAAGTGTCATGAGTGGTATGTCCTTAGTCGCCCCTTGTATTTCCACTGTTTCGGTGGTATACTGACTTGGGTCCATGTTGCTGTCACTTTCAATGGAGTTTCAAACATCGATCTATTGGTCATATATTTTTCATCCTAGTTAGGTGAATAATTGTGTCTTTGCTTGCGATGTCAGGTTGATTTGGGGTTATCTCCCTTTTGGGTCATTGTGTTAAGTTCAAAGGTAAAACAGTTCGGGCGTATGCCCATGCGCAGGTTTTTTAAGCGCGAAGTTGAGTTAGACTTCCGGCAAGCCGTGAGGTGTCCTGGTTTCTGAAGGGACAAGAAGTCCATTGTGTTTTTCGGGGAGAATCTTCGAAGTGACTGCGATGGCAGTTTTCCCCAGTGAATCTCTGTGCGTTGGAATGACAGCAGAGTTCCTTATTATGTTCTGTGGATTCGGTTACAGGTAATACCGACTTTTTCCATTATTACGCTTTCGGTGGCAGAACATGTTAGAAGATTACCTAGTCTGTGAACTGCAGCTCACCGGTCCTACATTACAGAACTTATATTTTGTGCTCAAGGTAGCCATCCAAGACTATTAGTCTTCATACCATCCAGAAATCCAGTGACGAAGATATATTGTGGGAGCCGCAGATTAACGGCATATTTATGTCCACATAAACATTACTGCAGGGTTGATGGTAACCTGCTTATCAGAAGTACACAGCCGACGTCAGAACGAGGCCTGTGTTTTTGGCTAATATACTACAGCCTAATAAAGTACAATTGGCGAGGAGTGCCAAGTTGTACCTATATGTCAAAGTGATTAAGGTATCTGACGCGTTTAGTCAGACATACCAAGGCGGCATTTTTTAACTGTCATTGAATAACATTATTATTGACCATGCACGAATATTGGAATGTTTACCAGCCCTTTGAACGCCTGATGTATACTTAACAATTTCCGGTCAGCATGACCTTGTTTACAATGACTGTCCCTGTTGATGCTACTATGTGTGTTATCGTCAATAAATGTATTGAAACGTGGCTGCAGTGTCCAAGCATCTTTGACGACTGCATGTGAGTGTATGGGTTGCATGACACAACATATACGAGCCTAAACACATTCGCGCCTTCATTCGCACCCACACTCAGTTCATACGCCAGCACATCTAACAACATGTATACTGTCTTGGGCAAATTATCACCCCAACAAGAGGAAAAAGACAGTTACATTTCTGGTGGACCAGTTACGTGGGGCTATATAAATCATCCTATACAGCACTCCAGCCTTAAACAGACAACCCACCAGGCTACTTACATTTGCTGTTACATGTATGATGTCTCCAGTGTTGTCCAGAAATTTACATTTCCGTGGACTTTGTGCTACATATTTTGATTAAAAAAAAGGACAGCTGAGAACAACACACTCGACACTTCCAAGTTTTGGCTACACAGGACAGTAAAATAGGTCATTAACTGTTGACCCAGATAAACAGTGCTAGCATTTATGTTATAATGCTGCATGAACAACAACAGGACAAATACTGAAGTTGGCATCGAGGCGTTTGCTACGTGGACCATAGCTGCATAGAAGGCGAGTCCCTATTGTGAACAGTACTGCTGGTTGTTACTCGTTTCAGTCAACAACAGACTTTTCTATGTCCGAGCATTCAAGTTACATTGTTCGAGGTCAAGTGTTTGTAAACAGTACGTGGAGATTGTAAACATTCAATGTGCAAGTCCTAAGTCGAGAAGGTCATAGTAACTTTTGTCCGTGAATACCACTTTATGCTACAGTGGATTTGACATTCAGTGCGCGCTTGACATTTTGTTTCTGTGTTCGCAAGGAGCAAGAAATTTACTTTAATTTCAGCTGTGACTGAACTTGTTCTGCAACACATTGAAATACTGATTGCTATATATGTTTATGTTACTTCTACTGTTTTTGTGTATTTTTCTTGTGTTTTTCAGCGGGTTTTCGGTTGGTGGGTCTTACAGTAAATATGCCACTTAATCGAGGGTTACTGTAAGCAAATGTAGGGATTGCAATTTTCTTAATTGAAAATTTGCTAGCGACTTTTGTTGCTATTATTTTTTTTAGCTGTGACGACATGAGTTAGTGTTGTTTTCGTTATTTTTCCGTTCTTTGATTTTCGATTAGTTTTGTTTGTATCTGTTCTTCTCTCATTCCTTCCGTTTATTTCTTTACACCTTTTCGTTTATAACAGTGTTGCCATTTGTCTTGTTTATTTTTCGCAGTCATCATTACACAATACACTTGGTCATGTATTATTATTATTAATATGGTACACTCTTCATATAGAGATTGTTAATAAAATATTATTATATGAGATATTTATACAAGTTCTTTGCTAAAAGACTTGTTGTCCACAAAGATTGAGACAAGGTAAAATATATATGCAAGTTCTTTTAAAAAAAAAAAAAGACTTGTGCCCACAGTGATTGGGATATAAAGGTATTATTTTCCACAGGTACTCAAGTGATTATTTGTTATATTATAATCAAGATAACCATACAAGGGTTTGGACTAAGACTAAGAGAGTGAAATAAAGTGAAGTAAGTATACAAGTCTATAGTACAGACTTGTCTCCCATTGAATTTTTCAGGTTACTGATCTCTTTAGACAGAATGTCTAATTTTGATTTCTTCATCCAGCAAGGGGTAACCCTTGGAATGGCTGGTAAGGAATTGGAAGAATTTGCAATTGCTCAATTCGACAAATCATTAAAGTCAGAAGAGAAGAAACAAAAAGAGGAAAATAAATTGAAAGCAGAAGCTGAACAAAGGAAAGCAGAAGCTGAACAAAAGAAGCTAGAAGCTGAGAATAGAAGATTAGAACTTGAAGAAAAAAAGTATCAAAGAGAGGCTGATGAAAGAAAATTCCAGATGGAAATGGAAGAGAAAAAACTTCAAGCTCAAGCTGCTGCTGAGGAGAGAAAACTTCAAGCTGAGGCTGAAAAAGCAAAAATGGAATATGAGGAAAGAAAACAGAAAATGCAACTTGAGGAAAGACTCGCAACTTTGGAGTTAGAGAAATTAAAATTGGGAGTACGGGCGCTCAACAAACAACTTCGAGTACAACAAAGGAGTTTGTCAGTAGGATCAAACTACCTCATTTCAATCCCTTAAAGGATGATGTAGCAGATTCCAATTTTTATGCGATACGCATAACATAAAAAAGGAAAAATATGTTGAACAACTGATGGAATTTTTTACAGGTGACACTGTGACTACTCTTATGACAATAGAAGAACATAATAGAACTAATTATGATGTTGTCAGAGCAGAATTGCTAAAAAAATATCAACTTAAAGAAGAAGACTATCGTCTTCGTTTTAGGACAATGTTGCCAAAAAATGGAGTAGATTTTTCTGAGTTTGTTACAAAAATACGTCGTACATTCACACGATGGGTTGAGTTGTCTCAGACTGAGAAAACATATGAAGGCCTAATGGACTTATTGCTTAGAGATAAGGTTTTGTCATCAGTTAATGATTCTTTCCTTGCATTTCTTCATGAGCGTAAACCCAAAAACTTAAAAGACATGGAGGAATACTGTTGCCAGTACGCAACCGCGCATCCCCATGCTACAGTTAGCAATTCTAAAGTGAAAGAAGGGTTGCCAGCTGCTTCGGCAACGCCATATGGTCCTAATTTCAAAAAAAAAATTCAGGGTGCTCAACAAAACTGGAATAGGAGAAGTAATCAGAATTACACTCATAAGCAGAGTAATCCAACACATGATGGTTCTTCGTCTATGAATTGGAGACAAGATGGTAGTTCTCGTAATTTTAGTGGTAATAATCTTAGACACTTTCGCAAGGGTTATCGCAATAATAACCATTCGAGCTTTCGAGATAATCATTCTCGACGTCAAGATTATGACGATGGTGAATTTAGAAACCGGGATTCAAACTGGAATGATGATTACAATAGGCAATATGATAACAATTGCAGAGGAAATGATAATCGAGGTAATTACAGAGGAAATGATAATCGAGGCAGACCTAGATTTAACAAAAAAAGACCTTTCCAACAGGCAAACTCTGCACAACAAGAGTTTGATGGAGCCTGTAATACAGTAAATGATAGTGGTAACTCTAGGGCTATCACTGGTTGTGCTTTCGATTTTGGGAGAGCAACTGAATGCCCCCAATGCTTAACATTGTTCGACTCATTGACTGTATCTACTCTGAGTTGTGGCCACGTCTTCCTGCTCTACCTGCTACAGTTGGGCATGATGGGAGAGGATCTCTCATCTTACATAAAGGTCTAATAAATGATAGGCTAGTCTCAGTACTTTTCGATTCGGGATGTACTACCGTCGGGGTTAGAGAGTCTCTGATAGATCCTTGCTGTGCCACTGGAAAAACAATCAAATGTGTTACATTTGGTGGTACTATGGAAAGTTATCCTACTGCTATTATTAGGATTGACACTCCCTTCTTTATAGGAGATGTCCACGCGTGTCTTCTTCCTTATCCTATTGCTAGGACATCAAAGCATCTAATAAAAAATGCTGAATAATTGGAAAATAGTTATATTGGGTCCTAATTTGCATATTGTTACTAAAAATAGAAACTTTTTTGTGTCAAGATGCACACTTTATTTGCAAAGATAGGACATTGGAATTTGGCTTGCACATAGATCACAGCATTCTCAAGACTCCCTTCTAGTTTCATTTTCATAAACTGTCCGAGTGATGTTTTATGAATTTTCAAAAATTAGACCCATTTTTCTTGATAAAAATACAGGGTAGAGATACTTTAAAAATTCACTGATCAAAAAGTTACAGGTTTATACTTTTAAAATTAGAAGGGGACAAGCACTATAGTATGAGATCATAGTATACAAAGTTTAAAGCCTTTAGCTTTAAAACTTTTTGAGTAATCCTGACATGATGTCATCAAAATTGCTGAAAAACAATATCGTAGAAATAAGCAAAATACAGAGAAAACATGCCTTAAAATAGTCATACTCACATTAGAATCCACCAATTGCATATCCATTCTCTTTGTTGGTATTCTTATAATCCAGGAAAGATTTTCTGTGCCTGTATTCTGCTTTTTTCATATCATATGATCTTAGGGAAGCAGAGACCCATGCCGCATCAAAACCAGAAAATCCTTTGAAGCAGTATTTCCCAAAAGATAGACCAAGATTTTCAAAAATTCCTCTTCTCCCAAGTTCTCCATCATTGAAAACTATCAAAGCATCATAAACTGAAAGTTCTAATCTGTCTCTTCCTACAAATGCTGCTTTGGGACATCTGTTGCAGATCAGATTGTGGAAAGACTCATTAGAGTTCTGTGTTCCTCCATAAAGACATTTTGACAACAAGAAGTCTGAAGACAATTCATCAAAGACAGGCTGAATTTCTTTAATGACAAATTTAGGCAGCCTGTTTTTGTTAGCCTTGTTTATATCCTTTGGGCACCAATCTCCAGCACGGTGCTTGAGAATGGCCATTATGCTTTTTTTCATATTGGAAATTGAACCAATATTTCCTCTTATTGCGGCACTGTAATGACCTTGTATTCTCATAATAGCACTCTTTGTTAATCTTCCAAAATTTCCAATACCCTTATACTTTTTCCCCATCTTCTTCATTCTGCTCGCCTTTACATTCTGCAACTTTATCAAGGAGACGTCGTCCCAATTGTTTCTGAACATGGCCGCAGCATTCTAATTTTTCGATTTGAAGTCCAGGATACATTTGGGGTTTTGCCTCGGCAACAGATTTAAAATTTTTTGAATCCCCATCTCCAAGATATTTTACATACTTCAAACCATGTTTTTCCTCAGATCTTCTAAAAATATTAATCATTCCATTTGATTTCATCAGACCAGAAGCACCCTCACGATTTTTTTTGGCATGATTTGTGACCTTTATCCACACTGCAAATTCTTCATCTGTTTTGTATTTTCTC
>JAMPIV010016199.1:0-122102 GCA_024509875.1 Oreohelix idahoensis | reverse complement strand
TATATATAGTATATATATATATATATTATTTTATAATATAATATACTATATATATTAATATGGGGCGTTCAGAAAGTAATGAACCACATCGCTTTTATCAGGCTAATAATGAAGATTGAAGCATGAAATTTTAGCACACTTACAAATATGCATGTAAATGTGTGGCACCAAATTGCACCGCAACGGCACAAAATAATACGGTGCCCTAAATCGTCGAAATGGAAGCGTGTTAGCAACTTTGACGTTATTAAACAGCGGAATTTGTGATTTGAATTTTATCGTTGCAGAGAAGGTATAACTGTTGTGATTATTCCACAAGCGTCTTTGTGATTGTGTATGGGAAGTGTTTGCAGTCGACAGGAGCACAGTCTCAGTCGCTGGGTTCTGATAATTAAAGAATCTGGAAGTGGAGATACGGAGCTGCTTGATAGGCAGCGCTGATGACGTCCTTGCCACAGCCACAAACGCAGAAATGTTGAATTGCGATTGAAGGGGGGGGGGGGGGGGCATCTATTTCTTATGATAGGCGAATTACTACTCAACAATTTGCCTTATCAGCTGTCAGTCAGCAATTGCGTAGTGCAAATGCCAGTTATAAAAACTCTCGGATTTTCTAAGGTTTGCGCAAGATGGGTTCCTCGAAGTCATCACAAATGACCACCGATTGCAAAGGAAAGCAATTTCTTCTGAATTGTTGGAGCGTTTCAATGCTGATGGAGAGAACTTTTTGGCTAAGATCGTTACAGTGACGAAACCTGGGCACATCATTTTGAACCTGAGACAAAAAGGGACAGTCAATGGAGTGGCATCATCCGCAAATCACCAAGAAGAAAGAAATTCAAGACAATTCCTTCAGCTGGAAAGGTCATGATCACTGTCTTTTGGGACAATTGAAGGTGTGATTCTTGTGGGACGTAATGCCAAGAGGAGAGACAATCAATTCGCAAGCTTACATTAAGACATTGAAAAAACTCAATCAACGTTTTCGCAGAGTTCGGCCGCACAAGAATCCAGCAGACCTGCTTCTCCTTCACGACAATGCATGCTCACACACAAGTCTGGCAACACGGGAAGCAATCACCAAATTGGGTTGGACTGTACTACCCATCCACCCTATAGTCCCGATTTGGCACGCTCTGATTTTCATCTATTTGGTCTACTTAAAGATGCACTCCGTGGGACAAGGTTTGAAGATGATGAAGGAGTGATTCATGCAGCAAAGAAATGGCTACATGATCAAGACAAAAATTGGTACGGGCTAGGAATACATGCACTTGTTTCGCGCTGGCTTTTATTAAAAAGCCGTACAAGTTGATGGGGATTATGTTGAATAATTACCGATTGTTTACATGACATATCCATGTATATTGTGTATTAATAGTCATGCTTTTTATATGAAACTGCTCCTGAGGAGAAACCGATTGTGGTGCTATTTGTTATATCGTTGTACTGTGAAGTGGCGCGCCGTTTCGTTGCACTCATATATATAAAAATATATATATGCCTTCACACTAGGTCAGATGGCCGTCTGTTTAATCTTTCAAGGCTGAAGGCAAAAACAAAAATCAGAAGGGTCACTATAAGAGACTTGCTGTTCGCTGATGATGCTGCAGTCGTCACTCAAAGCCAACAGGAGCTTCAGAGCTTGATGAATCGCTTCACTAAAGCATGCAAGGACTTTGGCCTTACAATAAGTCTAAAGAAAACGAATGTGCTGAGTCAGGATGTGGGTGCTGCACCAGTTATCACTATCGATAACTATGAATTGGCAGTGGTGCACCACTTCACATACCTAGGGTCTACCATCAATGACAAACTCTCACTGGATACAGAAATCGACAGCCGCATTGGCAAAGCTGCAGCTACCTTTGCCCGCCTCACATCGCGTGTTTGGGGAAACTCTAAACTCACAATGAAGACCAAAGCTGCGGTATATAATGCCTGCGTCACCAGCACACTCCTATATGGCAGCGAGACCTGGACGACCTATGCTAAGCAAGAAAGAAGGCTCAATACCTTCCATTTGCGGTGTTTACGCCGCATCCTCGGCATCTCGTGGAAAGATAAAGTGACAAATGTCGAGGTGTTGTCACGTGCTGGCCTTCAAAGTATGTATACGCTGCTTAGACAGCGCAGACTTCGCTGGCTTGGCCATGTTCGCCGCATGGAAGATGGTCGCATCCCAAAAGATATCTTCTACGGGCAATTAGCAGATGGCAAGAGAACAGTTGGGCGACCACAGCTGAGGTTCAAAGATGTGTGCAAGAGAGATATGAGGGCACTGGACATGGATCCAGCAACATGGGAGGATGAAGCTGCCGATCGCACTAAGTGGCGATGCTATTTACGGCACCACCTCAGATTGGGCGAAGAGAGGCTCACACAAGAAGCAGAGGTGAGGAGGATAAACGTCGAAAGGAGCCACAGAATAGAATAATGCAGTGGGCTGAGGGCTGCCACCTCAGGTGCGCATTCCCATAGGTCAAGTTATGACTGAAGGGGCATCATATTATTAATTTTATTATTATTAGGAGAAGTATTACAATTTCGAAAGTAGACCTTCTAGCAATAATCATGTATATATAATATTATATGGTAGCTGATGGCTTGAATCTCCGAAATAAATGAACTCTTGACTAAGTTGAAGCGCTACAATTTTCCTAAGCGATATATAACGTATAATTACTTGTATTTCCAACCCTCTTTGTCGTAGATGCTCACCTTATTATCCTGTGGAAATAACTCTATGTGAAATAGCGAATATGATATAAGATATAAGTAATATGAGTCTTATAATATGATTGTCGCTTTATCCTAGTGATAACTTTGTGTTATGAGCTCCATTATACTAATTTCAAATGATATCTTCCTTTGGTCATATATATATTTATATATATATTTATAATATATACTATATATAAAAATTATTGCCTGAGTCAAGTGAAAAGCACCGCATCAAGTTGATACTCCATAAACATATTCAAGTTCAAACTCACTCAAAGCGTATTTCCTGAATCAAGGAATATATTACCGTTACTACAAGTTTGATGAGTTTATACACCAAGATTCATTTAGTTACAAGATGATTCGCCAAGATATCAAGCTCACAAGCAACCAAGTTTAAGCTACTACTGTCCGTGGCTGAAAGGAATTCATCTACTGTCATCGTGTATTGCACGACGTAAATTTCACCAGACAAGCTTCCTTGTACGGAAATCCTACTTGTTACCAGTAAAATCATATCGCGAAGCAGCTCAAGTCTTAGGTTAGGGCCTTTTCAAGATCAGACAGCAGACGATTTTTCCTGAGGAACAACTGTTAAAGGGTTGTCGAAAAACCAGAGATTTCCAAAATGACTGAAAAAACATATTACCATCTTAAACGTTTTTCCACTACGACAAAGGGCAAAGAGTTTCTGCTATTACTTTACTCGTCTTGGAGAGATTACCCACACGACCATAACAATACATCTACATTTGACAGGTCTATGCATTACTTAAGTATAACACTGGTTATACACCACATTTTGGTGCCTTAAATTTTATAGCTGTTCTTGGGTAATTTTGGGTTGCTGATTCCAAAAATGTGATCAGATTTTTTTCTATCCAGCTCTAGTTTTTGAGATAACTAAGAATGACCATATTAGTAGGGGCTATTGTTATGTACTACAATCCTAGAGTTAGGTGCTATCAGTGGCATTTTGAACTTTAGTTCTGCATTCATATTATATGTAATTACTGTGCACATATTACCAAAAATGTTATAAAACTTTATCACTAGCACTTGTTTAGTCAACACGCAAAAAGGATCTTTTCGAGGACTTCTGGAATTGTGATATGCCCGGACAGTCACGCTTAAGGGGTCCAACAGTAATCTGTCAAATCATGTGGGCATCCCAAAGTCCCTGGTATTCTCTCTTCCATTGTTTTTATATCTTGGTGAAATCTTTTCGACCTTGATCTTTTTTTTTTTTTATCACTAAAGTCGCCCAAGATTCTCGGAAAATAACATGTAAATGGTTATGGAGGTAGTGCAATTTTTTATGCTCATGTTGCACAATCCAAGTTCACAAAAACTCGGACAGCATGTTTCCAAACTAATTCCTGAATAAATGTCTGCTTTAAAGTTAAACCCAGAAAGTTTTCCACAACTAAAAACAAAATGATGTACCCAGGCTGTGGACTTCTGTTTTGTCATGGAAATCAATAAAATTTGGATCGTTTATTAAACTTTCTATTTGAGGTCATCAAAAATTCTAGCTTTAAGTTTGTCTATGCTCAATTCTGGAAAAACTTTCTGCATAAGTAATTAAACAGGTACCATCTTTGTTCAGTGCACTTAACAAATTGCTTCATAAGCCAAAGCTTTATATGTAATGGTGGCAGTAGAACTCTTTTTAGATCAATGAGAGGCTTATTGACATCCATATTTTTTTCTCCACAACTTTAAATTTCATCCCTCAACGGCCACTGTTTCTTTGTCCAGTGAATATCTTTTTGCCCTGCTATATCCACAAACATATAAAGCTATGGGATATTTGGTGAATCCCATTTGCTGGCCAAGCAAGAAGTTCATTATTTTAAGATCTTACACAAAAACCATCCCAGTTCATGTTCTATATACTTCAAATTCTCTTCAATTGAAGTAGAATGAGCAATTGGAATTGAGCCATATTTGTTTACCATTGTGTAAGAGAACACACCCCCATAACCTTCTTTTTGCGCTGGCAAATGAAAAAGACGCACACTCATCTCTGTGTATAACTTACTCCCCATTTTGTTTAACAAAGACCTCCTACATTAGTACACAAAACACAAGGTAGGAGGTCTTGTTAACAAAAATGGGTGTAAGTTAGTACACAAGAATGATGAGTGGCGACTGTTTCATTGACAGCTCTAAAGAAGTTTAGGTTGAAGAGTGGGTTCTCTTACACAATGGTAACAAATTTGGCTCAATTTCCACATTGCTCATTCTACTTCAATGATGGAATTGTAAGTATTTGATGTAGAACATAATGGATGGTTTGTGTAGATCTTAAAATTGTATGAACTTTCTTGCTTGGCAGCAAATGGATTCACCATAATATCCATGCTTTATATGTTTGTGGGATAGCAGGAGCAAAAGATATGCACTGGACAAAGAAACAGTGGCCGTTGAGGGATGAATTTAAAGTTGGAGAAAAAAATATTGTCAATAAGCCTCTCATTGATCGAAAAAGAGTTCTACTGCCACCATTACATATAAAGCTTGGCTTGATGAAGCAATTTGTTCAGGCACTGAACAAAGATGGTACCTGTTTTAATTACTTATGCAGAAAGTTTCCAGAATTGGGCATAGACAAACTTAAAGCTGGAATTTTTGATGGACCTCAAATTAGAAAGTTACTAAAACGATCCAAATTTTATTGATTCCATGAACAAAACAGAGTCCACAGCCTGGTCATCATTTGTTTTAGTTGTGCAAACTTTCTGGGTAACTTTAAAGCAGACAATTATTCTGAATTAGTTGGAAACATGCTGTCGAGTTTTTGTGAACTTGGATGCAACATGAGCATAAAATTGCACTACCTCCATAACCATTTACATTTATTTCCGGAGAATCTTGGCGACTTTTGTGAGGAGCAAGGTGGTATTGTTGTTAGATTTCACCAAAGATATAAAAACAATGGAAGAGAGATACCAGGGACTTTGGGATGCCACCACATGATGACAGATTACTGTTGGACCTTATGCGTGACTGTCCGGGCATAATCCACATTCCAGGAAGTCCTCGAAAAGATCCTTTTTGACGTTGTTGACTAAACAAGTGCTAGTGATAAAAGTTTTATTACATTTTTGGTAATATATGCACAGTAATTACATATAATATGAATGCAGACTGAAAGTCAAAAGTGCCACTGATAGCACCCTAAACTAAACTCTATAGGATTTGACTTAGTGTACATAGACAATAGGCAGATCAGCTATTCTTAAGGTATGGTCATCTCGCGTTAGTTGTATTGCTCTTCAAAAAACCTAGAGCTCTGATAGAAAAATCTGATCACATTTTTGGAATCTAGCAACCCGAAGAATTTACCCCAAAGAACAGCTATAATAATTTAAGGTAGTCACAAAATATGTGTGATACTACAAGTGTTATACCTTAAGGTATGCATAAGACTGTCAAATTGTAGATGTATGGTTGATGTGTAACGTTTATGAGTTATCTCCAAGACGAGTAAGTATAGCTGAAAACTCTTGCCCGTTGTCGTAGTGAAAAACGTTGTAAGATGTAATGTTTTCATCAGCATTTGGAAATTCTGCTGGTTTCGACAACCCGTTTTTAATTACAGTTATCTCAGGAAATGTTCTTGCTAGTTATGATGCTTGTACAAAGGAAGCTAACTAGATTCTTGAGCTATCTTCGCGTTATGATTTTCTGGTAACAAGTTAGGTTTCGTACCAATGAAGCTTGTCTGGTTTGAATTTTACGGTCGTGCATTACACGATGTAGAGTAGATTGAATTCCTTTCAGGGGCACTAGACGTTGTCGTAGTAGTCTAAAACATTGGTGCCTTTGAGCTTGATATCTTGGAGATCATCTTGTAACTAAATGATCTTGGTGTATTAACTCATCTAAACTTGTAGTACGGCAGTATAAGACTATATCTTGATTCAGGAAATACGGCTTTGTTCTGAGTTGACACTTGATATTTGTTGGGAGTTATAAAGGTTGTGCGTGATGTCCGCTTTTCACTTGGACTCAGGCAATAATGTTTTATATATATAATATATATATTATATTTATTATATTAATATATATAATTATTGGGGTATATATATTATATAAAATATATTATATATTAATAGTTTATATAGGGTATGTTATATAATGCATAATTTATATATATAATTATGTGTATATATAATAATAGCGCCCTTTGAGTATAAAAAGAACTAGGACTATAGTAAGGAAATGCGCCCCTGAGGTGGCAGCCCTCAGATGCTTATTTTCTGGTGTACATCTCTTTTAGACGTATTTGCAGTCTCCTCACCTCTGCTTCCTTGTTGTGAGCCTCTCTTTCGCCCAATCTGAGGGTGAGTGCCGTAAATAGCAATCTCGCCACTTAGTTGGCGATCAGTCAGCTTCATCCTAAGACCATGTTAGCTGGGATCCATGTCCAGTACCCTCATATCTCTCTTGCTACATACAACACTATATTTATGAATACACTAGCTGTGGTCGCTCGTAGCCCAATTAGATAATGTTCTCTTGCCATCTGCTTAATTGTCCGTAGAAGATATCTTTTGGGATGCGACCATCTTCCATGCGACGAACATAGCCAAGCCAGCGAAGTCTGCGCTGTCTAATAGTGCTTTATTACTAGTACTTTGAAGGCCAATATTTTATGATGACCAACAGTCACCTAGTTCGTACATTTGTCACACTTTATCTTATCTTGTGAGATGCCAGAGGTATTCAGCGGCGTTAGACACCGCATATGGAAGGTATTGAGCCTTCTTTCTTGCTTAGCATAGGTCGTCCAGGTCTCGCTGCCATATAGGAGTGTGCTGGTGACGCAGGCATTAGGAATATAGATGTTTGGCAGCTGGAAAAACATACTAAAGGTCTTCATTGTGAGTTTTTGAGTTTCCCCAAAAACCAGTTTGCGTGATGTGAGGCGGGCAAAGAAGGTTTAGCTGCAGCTTTGCCAATGCGGCTGTCGATTTATGTATCCAGTGGGAGGGTTTGTCATTGATGGTAGACCCTAGGTATGGGGCGGGGGTTGAAGTGGTGGATAAGGACACTGCCAATTCATATGTAGTTATCGATAGTGATTTTAACTGGTTGCAGCACCCACATCCTGACTCAGCACATTCGTTTTCTTTAGACTTATTGTGAGGCCAAAGTCCTTGCATGCTTTAGTGAAGCGATTCATCAAGCTCTGAAAGGAGGTCCTGTTGGCTTTGGAGTGACGACTGCAGGAGTTCATCAGCGAACAACAAGTCTCTTATAGTGAGAGACCCTTCCTGATTTTTGTTTTTGCCTTCAGATTGTTGAGAGATTTAAACAGGAAGATATTTGCCATGGTGACCTAGTGTGTTGACGGCATATATATAGTTGGGTATTTATGAGGGGTTTGTTTAGAATGGATTTGTAGTAATGCAACCAGATCGTTTTTCTTACAGGAGCTGTGTCATTAAAATTTAAGCATGATGATTTATAGACTTTTGAGTGTATTGAGAAACTGTATCGTACACATCGGTAATTAGGATTTTGAAGATTGGAATGATCTTAACTTGTATAGGATTTTTCGCTGGGGGGGGGGGGGGTGGGGGGTGTTGGGAGGTGTGGTGTTGGGGGGGGGGTGGGGGTGGTTTTGTTTGGTGTGGGGGTGGTGTGTTGGGGGGGGGTGTGGGGGGGGGGGGGGGGGTGGGGGGGGGGGGTTGGGGGGGGGGGGGTTGGGGTGGGGGGGGGGGGGGTGGGTTGGGGGTTGGGGGTTGGGGGGGGGGGGTTTGGTTTTGGGGGGGTGGGGGGGGGGGGGGGGGGGGTTTTTTTTTGGGGGGGGGGGTGGGGGGTTATGGGGTGGGGGGGGTTGGGGGGGGGGTGGGTTTTTTTGGGTTTGGGGGTGGGTGGGGGGGGGGTTTTTGTTTTGGTGGGGGGGTGTTTTGGGGGGGGGGGGGGGGGGTTGGTTGTGGGGGTTGGGGGGGGGTTGGGGGGGGGGTTTTTGGGGGTTTTTGGGGGGGGGGGGGGGTGGTGGGGTTTGGGGGTGGGGGGGGTGGGGGGGGGGGGTTTGTGGGTGGGGGTATGGGGGTGGGGGGGGGGGTTTTGTTAGGGGGGTGTTGGGGTTAGGGTGGGGTGGGTTTGTTGGGGTGGGGGGGGTGGGGTTTGTGGGGGGGGGGGGGGGTGGGTGTTGGGGGATTGGGGGTTGGGGGGTGGTGGTTTTTGGGGGGTTGTGTTGGGGGGGGGTGGGTTTGGTTTTTTGGGGTGGGGTAATTGGGTTTTTGGTGGGGTGGTTTAGGGTTGGGGGGTTTAGGTGTGGTTGTTGGTTTGGGGGGGGGATGGTGGGGGGGGGAGGGTTTTTGGGTGGTGTTGATTTGGTTATTGAGTATGGGGGATTTTTTGTTGGTTGTGGTTTGTTTGGGGGGGGTGTGGGGGGGGAGGGATTTGGGTGGGGTTGGGGGGATTGGTTTTGGGGATTGGGGTGTTTTTTGTTTAAACGATTTTGTTGTTAGTTGGTTTTGGTTTAATTGGTATAGGTGGAAGTGTTTTGGGGTTTTTTTGGGGTTTGTTTTTGGGGGGGGTTTTTTAAGGTTTTTTTTGTTAATTTGGGTATTTGTTGTTTAGTTTTTTATTAAGGGTGGTTATGTGTTTATTTATTTTTTTTTTTTTGGTAATGAAAAGTGGGATATGATTTTGTTTATTAAGGTTGGGGTGTGTGTTAGGTAAGGAGTTTTTGTGGGTTATAAGTGGAAGTGGTTTTTTGTAATAATGGTCGGGGAAGTGTTAGGTTTTTTCGAACTTATGGGGTTTGGGGTTTTATGGGGGGTTGGGGTGTTTAAAAGTAGACATTTTTATTTATATTTACTTTTTAATTTATAAGTTTTGGGTTTGGGTGGGGAAGTAGGATTAATAGGGTTTTGTTTTAAGTATTGGTGTTTTTTTTTGTTTAACCATTAAAAATTTTGAAGTGAAAATTTTTGTGTTGTACAATTTCTTGGGGGTTGGTTATGTATTATTATTTTTTGGGTGGGTGGATGGATGTATGAATGTAAATTGTATTTGTGAAATTATCTCTAGTTTGTTTTTTGGTGGGTTATTGTTTTGGTTAAATAATGTGTGTTTATTTGTTGTTAGTGTTATTTAGTTTTAAGTTTGATTAATCGGTGCTTTATTGAAGAATTATTTTCAAATTTGTTTGATGGTTTGGATGAGGTTTTGATGATGTGTTTGTTTTTTTTTTTTTTTGTTTTTTTGTTTTTTTTTTGGGGGATTCGTTGATTAATTACTTTTAATGACCTTGAAATTTTTTTTTTATTTTTTTTTTTTAAAGTTATGTTTTGAAATTATTTTTGTTAGATTTTGGGAGTTTTGTTTTTTTTATTGTTATTTGTACTGGTTTTGTTTTAATTTAGTGGGTATTTTTAATTAAAATGGTTGGGTAATACGAGATTTTTATTCTATGTTGTTTTTTCGGGTTTTAAAATTGGTAAGGGTTTGGGTTTTGGTTTTTGAGGGTTTTAGTGAAGGGTTTGTGGTGGGATTTTTTGGGGGGTGTGTTTTATTTTTTTGAGGTAGTTTTTGTAAATTTTGGTTATTTTGAGATTGGTTGTTTTTTAAGTTAATTTGAGAAATGTCCAGAATGTTTTTTTTGTAATTTTTTTAAAAAGATTTTATGAGTTGTGTACAGGTTTTCGTGTTTTAGCATTTTGTGGTTAATGTTTTGTAGTTTTGTTTTTTTTATATTTTTGAATGGTTTTGGAATTTTTAATTTTTTTATATTTGTTTTTAAATTTAGCATAACTGTTTGTTATTGATTTGTTTTTGCGGTATTGGTTTTTTAGGAATGTAATAGTTGTTGGGTGGGTTGTATTTATGGATTGGGTGGTTTGTTTTTTGTTATGAAGGGTTAGGTTTTTTAAATACTTATTATAGGGTTAGGTGGTTAATTAATGTTTGGAGTGGATGTTGGACATTGTTATTTGTGGGTCAAACGTGGTATTGATTGGATATAAATGTAAAAAATTTAGCGACAGTGTATGAAAATATTGTTTTTAAGGGGGGGGGGGGGTGTTAAACATTTGTTGTAATGGGTGTAGGGTATGGGGTGGTATTTGAGTGTAGGTACGAAAAGTATGGGAAGGGGGTGATGGGTTTTACTATGGGATATGAGATATGTAATTTTGGGAGGAAGTATTTGGGGGGGTGTGGGGTGATTAAGTTTTTATAATTTTAGGAAATCAATTTTATTTGTAAGATGGTAGGGTGGTGGGGCAGTTTGATGTTTGGTGTGTGAGGCAGATAATGTAGGTGAGTTTGTGAAACTGAGTCTTGGGGTATAGGAATTTACCTTTTAAGGGAGTATTTTTAAACATTGATGGTAAACGCAAAGGTTGTTATAGTGATGTAGTGGTTATTGGTTGCTAAAATTTATGGGTTCATTGATCATGTTTTTAGGGGTGGGGGGATTTGAAATGGGACGGGGTAGGAGGAGTGCGGTCTGGAGGGGGATGTGTAATGTTGAGACTGATTGGTCATGCCTTATAAGTTTTAATTTATTTTGTTATCTGGTTTCTGAAAGTTTATATTGGAATATATTGTATTTGAAAAGTTGGTCAATGGGGAATTGTATAATACATGTTGTATTATTAAGTTAGTGTTGTTTGAATTTAGTTCGGAAATGTGTGGGAATGTGAATAGATTAGGCCATAGGAACTAACTGATCAACTTAGTGGTGTTGGTGTTAATTAAAATTTTGTTAGTTGTTATGAAGGGTTCACGCAACAAAATCTTGAATTTTCTCGTGGGACATGTTTTGTTAGGAGTGTGGTGGTTGGATTTCCACTATTCATTAAGGTTCTCCGGTTTAGGGGTAAAATTTTGGTATGAGGGGAGAATGCGCTTTTGAGGGATTGTATTTTCCAAGGTTTAGCGGGGTATTGAGAATTGGGGGATGTTTTAGGTAGATAATAGGGGTTTGTGGTTGTGTTGTTTGGTGCAATTTTATGTAAGTTTGTGAAGTTATAATGGTGTATGAATGTTTGGTTTAAAGTTTTGGTTGCTGATGGTGTTTGGCCACAAAAATTTTGATTCGGGAGAATTTTTTTGATGTTAGGCAGATTGTGTGTGAGGAAGGAGGACAGTTTCAATTGACATTTTATTTCTCTGTTACTTTGAAAACAGGCACCATAGAGAAGCACAGAAAGTACGCAGGTGGCTCTCATACAGTCTTAATTTGGTGTTTGTGCTGTACTGGGAAGACTTCCAAATGTTGTTGAGAATAGCAAAGGCTGTTCTCGCTTTATTCATTCTGTTGTTAATGTCCTTGCTTGTTCCGCCGTCAGGTGTTACTATGCTTCCTAGGTAAGTAAATGTGTCTGTCTGTTCTAACTTCTGGTTCCTTACTGTTATTGGCTCAGGATTGCCCACATTTAGTGTCATGACCTCTGTCTTCTTCAGATTGATGTTCAGGCCAACCTGCTGGCCATACTTATTCAGTCTATCAGTTTTGTCTTGAATGTGTTGGGTGATGCGCGAGCAGTGCAATGTCATCTGCATATTCCAAATCTTCCAGTGTAGAAAAACGTTGTCCATCTAATTCCTCTTGGACTGCCCTCTGTTGTCTGGCGCATCACCCAATCTATGACTGTCAAAAATAATGTTGTTGATAAGGGGCATCCCTGTCGTACTCCTGTTTTCACTTCGAAAGTTACATTACTCGATCCAACACTGCACGTAAAAGTTAGAATAGTAGAGGCTTTTTAATAATGGAAAACAATGCGGCGGGATTTCCATAAGCCCTCAGGGAATTTTCCATAGGCTGGCTGTCCCTGTGTATGCTGTCGAAAGCCTTTTCAAAATCCAATCAACAAAAAATCAACAAATTAAGTGTACAGTTGTCTCTGCCATTCTGAGGGGGCAACTGCACTCTTGTAAGTTCCTCTGAGGGCAAATATTATTTTTTTTTTCTTCGAAAAGGTTACACGCTTGTATTTTCGAATTCCTTTTTCGTACTGGTCCATCTAATACTGGCTTTTGAGGCGAAATCTCCCAGGTTTGAATGTCTAACCTAATTGATTTTATGGGGGAATTTCTGTCAGAGGACAGGTTGTCCTCCATTCAGGCAGTTACTCGCCAACATCAGAAAAGAGTACCATTAGAGCTGGGTCGGCTTTTTGGAGCCGAAATTGCAGTACTCTTCCAAAATTTTCCATAGTCAATCTGAGTTAATCAGTCCAATTTCCCGGACGGGTGAAAAATCCTCAAATTCTGTCGCTGGTTTGATTCCTGAATCACCCGGTCGCCAGAACTGTTGTATTTGTTCCTGCTTAGGGCAAAAATATATGATTCTGCACATCTTCTGTTCTTTCTGAAGCCCGCTTGTTCTTTTCCTCAGTTTATGGTCAACTGCTTTTGAAATTTCTCTGGATGATTATCCTGCCTAGTATTTTGCTGGGAAAACTGAGAGGAGGGTAATTCCTCTCCAGTTGTTTGCAGTCTGCAAGGGTCGCCCTTCTTGGGCAATTTGACAATTGTTCCTTTACTCCACTCTGTTGGTGTTGTCTCAGTTTCCCAGACTTGTGCAAATAGTGGTTCTAATAGTTCTGCTGCTAGTTCAGGGTCTGTCTTGAATAGCTCAGCATTCAGATTGTCGTGACCAGGCGCTTTTCCATTTTTTAGCCCTTTGATAGCTGTGATAATTTCTTCTTTTCGTGGAATGTCTGTATTTACGTCTAAGTCACTTTCAGCCTCAGGAACATTCAGCTGAGTCTCTGGTGGTTCCTTATTCAGTGTTTCTCTGAAGTGCTCTGCCCACCTTGTTTCCTGCCCCTGTGCTGTGGTGATGAGATTTCCTTGCTTGTCTCTTACTAACGTTATGTTGTTTGCACCTCGTTTTCCACTGATAGCTTTAGTTATTTTTATAAACTGTGCTTTGTTCATTTCTCAGTGCTGCCTCTTCTGCCTGTCTTGCAAGGTCATCCAGAAATGTCCTTTTGTTAGCACGGGTTTGACGTTTTACTTCCTTGTCCAGCTGACTGTACTGTTCACTATATATTGCCTTTAACCTGGGAGACTTAGCTTCTGTCTTCTTCCTTTTCATTTCCTTTCTCTTCGCTATGGTGTTTAGCGTTTCTGGTGTTATCCAGTGTTGGCTCTTTCTTTCCTGGAATCCCAAGCATGACTTGCTGCTTTCTTTATATATTGTTGAGATGGTGTTGAATTTCTGGTCCACATCGTCGGTCTCTGTTCTTTCCTGGCTTTTGGTAATCAGATATCGTCTCTTTACGTCGACCACAAACGCTTTTCTGGTGAGGGGGGGTCCTTAAGTTTCGTGATGTTGTATCTTTTCTGTTTGACTGCAACTGGTCCAGCAGCTCTGAGTTTCACCTTCAGTCTTGCTACTACTAGGTGATGATCACTTCCCACATCTGCGCCTCTTCTTACTTTCACGTCTTGTAGTGCATGTCTCCATCTGCCATTGATCATTATGTGATCTATCTGGTTTTTGTCTCGTCCGTTTGGTGATTCCCATGTTAACTTGTGCACTTCTTTGTGTTGAAAACGTTTCCTCCGATGACCAGGTTGTTAATACTGCAGAAGCTTATTAATTTGTCCCCATTCTCATTTACTGTTCCACTGCCGCATTTCCCCATTACTCTTTCGTTATAATTATTGTGTGTTCCAACTTTCGCATTTAGGTCTCCCATTACTATAATAAGATCGTACCTGGGTACAGTTTCCATTTCCTTTTGTACCTGTTGATAGAACTCGTCCTTGATCTCTTCGTCGCTGTCATTTGTTGGTGCATAACATTGTATAATTGTGGTGTTGGTGAATCTCCCTCTCAGTCTTGCTCTTATTAGTCTGTTGTTAATGGGTTTCCATTCCAGTAGAGACCTTTCCATTCCTTTCTTAAGGATAATGGCTACACCTTCGTTGTGCTGACCGTCCTCTCTACCAGAATAAAGTACTGTTTCCCCTGTAGCTGTTTTTATTCTCCCCATCCCTGTCCATCTGCTCTCGCTTATTCCCAGGATATGTAGTTTGTAATTCCTCATCTCTGCTGTAATCTGTCTCAGCTTTCCTGCCTCGTTCATAGTTCTGACATTCCAAAAACCAATTCTGGTTTCGTGTTTTGCGGTCTGGGCATCCGTTTTCATGCCAGTGGCTTCCTTTCGGCTTTCACCACTGTCAGTCATACGAGCCTGAGACTCCGGATGTCCGTCCCGCATCAAAGTATTTCCATTTATTGCTGTTTCCGTAACGTGTGTGATTTTTTACACAGACAGGGTGTCGGCCCTGTGCTAAAACCCCCAACCTGGAGGACCAGGGTACCAGCTTTTGTCTGACCCCTACCCACGCAGACCAGTCCAGCATGGTTGAACCTACCAGGAGTAAAACTCCCACTGGCATAGCTCTGGGGATTGTCAGGGTACACAAGCTGCCATACCGCTACAAGGTATAGGTACCATTGATGGCAGCCAAAAATCTTAGAGAAATATAATTGACGATTTAACTAGTTAAATCACTCAAACTTCTAGTATAATAATTTCCACAAGCCAGAAGTAAAACGGTCTCCAATCGAAAACTAAGTGATACTTCTATTATAAGAGATCTTAGAATCGAAAGCTAGATGTTCTCTGCAATTCTGGTGGTACTGGATAAATTTTAGTTAGAAGGCTCTGGTATATATATCTCTGAAATCAAAGGAAATGTTATAACTATAACCCGAAAACAGACTCTCTGCCAGATGTTAACATTTACGGTGAATTCTACGTTCGGATTTGCAAATCAAAGATCTTTCTCACATTAAAAGCCGAAAACCAGAACCCTATTCATTCTTAGATCAGGCATTGGCAATTCGCTAATCAGTGTGAGTTTCCTTCGTCTCTGCTCATCTTCTAGCGAGCAAGGTCTTTTGATCTGCTCTTTCTCACCGTGGTTTAAATACTTTCTAGCGACCAGTTTACAAGGGGAGTAATAAAAATTGTGTCTCCCTTGGTTCCAAAATTATCTCCACCTTGATCGCTGTCTGATCCAACTACAACGATCTTCGATCGCTGGTGTAAAATAATACAGCTCACGTTAGCTAATATTCTGCTCGAGAACATAGATCAAAGAAAAATAGCGAACAGCAATAAACTGTGCTAAATTAGAACAAGAGACAGATTCTGGGTGTAGGAGGGTTTAAGTTAACAAAAAGTACGTAGGTGAAAGTCGGGTAAAAGAAAAGTGTAGATAATAGAAAGATATATGAAAGTTATTTTCATAATATGTCACATTGAGCTTAGTGATTTCTCCCCAAAAAATGTTATTTATGCTTGTTTATAAATTGATCGATTACAGAAATTCGATTAATCGATTAAGATTTTTTTTTAAATCAATCCCAGCCCTAAGATAGATATCCATGTCAGTTAGAGATTAGCCTATTTACACAATTTCTGAACACGTTCTGTCGGAGACTCATTATTATAGAGTGGGCCCGCCCCCCTTCGAGTGTAAAGGAGTATACTGGGCCGAAACACTTGTCCGATGGGGGGATTTCTTCTGATGATCAGATTGCCTCCTGTTGTATCGCTCTGTAAAGAGTTTCCTATTATTATTATAGAGTTTCTTTTTAAAATTTACGCCGAATTAGAGTTCATTCATTCATAACCCTCCACTCCCAAAGGAGCATAGGCCTTCAACAAACACATGCCAAGTCCTCCTGTCCCGTGCCATCATCTCAAGTTCTTTCCATGTTCTCCTCATCATTTTCACCTCTGTTTCCAACTCTCTTCTCCATGTACTTCTTGGTCTTCCTCTGCCTCTCTTGCCCTGGGGGTTCCAGAACAAGGACTGCCTTGTAATGCTATCAACAGGTGATAACTCTATGGTGTTGTTTGCTCCACTGTAGTGTACACAAACCAGTGCTACAATCCCAGCAATCAGTGGTGTTAATGATGGGTGTGTGCTGGAAGACAAAGGCCACCAGATGATAAACCTTCTTTTTTTGATTAATGATGTCCACCAGTGTTGAATGGCTGTGTTAGGACATCAGTGTTCGTGGTTTGAATATGGAATGTCAACTCGACCTACGCAGGGGTGGGGGGTGTAAGCATGAAGTGAGAGTGTAATACGCGAATGCTAAGAAGAGTTCGTGGTGTTGACAATTGGTCTTTTTCTTTCACTCATGTATGGCTGGAAGTCATCGACACCAACGACTGTGTACCTTTGCTACAGTTTAATTGGACGTACACACTCGACAGCACGGATACATTGACAAATCACAGGTTGGCATAATACATCATGGTACAGTGGATAAATGGTCTTGCAATGATACATGGGCACTCATGTAGAATAATAGCATAATGGACTGTCAGTCGACAAGCACTCAGTATTGCCCATATATATATATCATCTGAGTTTACTGACAAAAGCACGTCAGTTTATAAACAATATTCAAGATGGCTTCTAGACCTAACCTCGTCTAGCGAAGATTCCTTTAAATAATGATCAGCACATATTTTTTCATGTAATCATATTGAACCGCTAGTAATGGGTTCTCATGTGTAGCAGTGATCTCTGGACTCATCAAGCGATAATACGGGGCATCCCTTTCTCTTCCTGATAGTCCTTAAATATGTGAATACAAGATGGCTTCTCTCGTGAGCTGTAACTCACGTTTGGATACAACTAGGAATCTGTATCAAAGTTAATCATACATTAAATGTTCTCATTACTTTGTAGATTCTTGTCGTGGAATATTCTAATCCACATATATAAATTATCAAGTAAATATAAAGCCTAATAAATACATATAATAAATAAAGGAAGAAGAATGGTAAAGAACAGTGCTGTCACAATGACTGTACTCGAAATCCCCCTTGTTTTATGCTTCGTCTGCAAATTGTAACGCTTTCACGTTGATAGTAAAAGCTTACTGTATTATTACCCGCTTTCTTCAATGAAACGTGTGCTGCATTTCTAAGAAAAACATTGAGAGGCCCTGCGTAATGACCTAAATTAATCCTAACATTAATTATATTACGTTACCAAAACGAACGAACAGATGGACTCAAATATATATAGAGAGAGAGGGGCGAATAAAACCGGGAACGCATGCAACACGCGTCGCGCGATACACAAATGCTGCCATCACGCGTGTAAGTCTACATGCACTAATTGTTTTTCAGACGGACAGTGATAAAATACACTACCCTTTCCCAGAGTTAGGTTTATAAATCATAAAAAAACTCTTATTAGGAAAGACAACATTAGATGGGTTTACGGTTGAAAACATAACAGTACCCAGACAGCACATCTTCGAAACAGGAGGTAGAAAATACATATTTTGAACGCAGCCACGTAGCTCTTTCAAATTGGTATATTTGGGTTCCTTAGGGCTTGCTGACAAATAATATGTAAAACGTTACGCAAATAGTCCAGGAATTAATAAATTATACCCAAAATAAAATAGTGAGGATGCCTGACAGCATGGAATCATTTCTGCTCATAAAATTTTTTTTATATAACGTGTTTGAAAAAACCTTACGTTACATAAATAGCCTACCATGTAAACTCCCAATTGATTGGAGCGCAACAAATGAAAGCCTAACCACGATTGGTCGGACTATAAATACTATCTTTCGTTGTTAGGGGAAACGGGGAAAGGTAACATTTTTTCAAACACTTGTCGAAACGGGGCCTCATTGGCTAGACTCGCTGGATATAATCACTTGTTTAAATAAGCTTGATAAAGCATCAGTGCGTTGAAGCCAGCTCACAATTTTGCTAAAATAAAAGCCTGGAATATAAGCAGATGGAAATTTGTGCCAGTAATTGTGCCAGAATTCATTGCTAATCAACGTATCTGTGTTTATTTCCATGAAATTGTGGTAAGCTTGAACCATTCAGTATCTTTTAATGAAAATTGAATGTAAATTGTTAATTTATGCCTGTATATATATGTGTAGTTCAGTGGCAAACAAGAGATAAAGCCTATAATGCTCCAGCCTGAACAGAGGGTGTCGGAGGGAAGTAAAACGGCATGGAATGGCCAAATAGTACACTGACACCTAGATGATTGACTAGAAAGAAATAATGCTGGAATTGCAGAGGCGTAGTAACCATTAAGGAGGTTAATGCTGGTATAAAGTACTTCAGAATGAAGCTGACAGTTGGCCTAACGCTCTGAACTCAATGTTTGTGCTGTATTGTGATCAGTGTAAAAGAGAGTATAAGTTAGTTATGAAGTAGAAGGTACATCCTTCTTGATTTCAGGGACAGTGGTCTTGATGGTACTGAGCAGCACCTGGTCAGAGCTTTGCTGAATCCAGTGTCGGACAGCATACTCCTTGGTCCTTTTAGCTATCAGTGAGGTGTCTCCAGAGCCCAGAGGAGAATTCGAGCAGAGGAGTCCTTTCCTGCCGCCATCACGCCAGATAAGCTAACTTGGCCAGCTGAGCTCAACATTATGTCCCCTCATCTTGAAATGACTTTTTAAAATTTACATTAAGAGGGGAATTTAATTGTCTTAATATCAGGAACTGAGAACATCTCCAATACTAGTCCCAAAAGACAAACTATTGAAGTCATGATGACAAATACCAACAGAGCTTGAACAAAACAAAACCAGTATTACCTCATTTTACTACTACACAACTGACACACATAGAATATTTGTAATAATATATGTCACTACAATATTCATATTAAATACATTCTGTACATAACTTGTAATTTAAATTGATTGTGATTCCTGGTTCCCTTGTAGTTGAATCAGGACACATATTCATTCATGCCAGTAATGAATACATATTGTTATTTGAAAAGTTACGAGTGACTTCTTTAAGATATTCTCATAGAGTGTTATATGTATGTGAGTGTCACAGTGTTGTTAAGAGTAGTGGATTAAATTAAATTGTTTATCTGTCTGTTGTTGTGACTTACACTTCATCATACACATACCCTAGACACATAACGTAGTCATCACACTATTCCAGAATAATTCTGACTGAGATATATAGATATGTGGTAGCAAGTAAGGTTATATATAATACACTACTCTTATTAGATATATATACCTTCACAGCTGATCTCAGTCAGTACACTAAGTCCCCTATAAATATTTATAACATCCCACTTCACCACATATATTGGGGTCTCGCTCTTGGGATTTTGAATCTTTCCCTATTAAAAATTTTGGGGGTAATTCACTTCAGGGAATATAAGAATTAAAAGGTATCCTTGGGTGGAATTAAATAAGGTTGAGCTCACGGTGCCTGTGTTGTCCATTAGAGATTGAATTGTTGGTTAGCCATTGTATAAATTTACATAATAGACAATGGCGGACCTGGCCAAATTTCGATCTGCTGCGGTTCAGACTGCAAAAGAGTTAGGATTAGATGGGCAAGTTATGGTTGCCTATGTCACGACGGAATGTGACAAATTTATTGAACGCGAAGAAAGAAGGTTTGAAGCCGAAAGAAAGTTAGAGGCTGACAAGGAAATTAAGAGGTTGCAGATTGAGGCTGAGGCTAAGAAATTGGAGGCAGAAAGAGAAGACAAACGATTGGCTGCAGAAAGGGAAGAGAAGAAATTAGCTGCAGAAAGGGAAGAGAAGAAATTAGCTGCAGAAAGGGAAGAGAAGAAATTAGCTGCAGAAAGGGAAGAGAGGAGATTAGCTGCAGAAAGGGAAGCAGAAGATAAAAAGATTACAAAGGGAACATGAGTTACGACTAAGGGAGTTTGAGTTTCAAGGCCATGCTCCTGAAAATGGTGCCAGTCCCTTTGCCTCTGATGCTACGGTTACTCAAGGAGCCTCAACCTCAGCTATGAATTTTCATTTAGATCATTTTGTTGAGAAAGACGATGATATAGAGAGCTACCTAAATAGGTATGAACTATTAGCTACCACGTATGGGGTTAGAGAGAGAAAGGTGGAGCTTAAAGTTATCTCAGGGACTTCGTGGGGCAGCTTATGAAGTTTTTGCAAAAATGAGCAGAGGTGATCAGGAAAATTATGACATGCTAAAGCAGGCTCTTTTTGTTAAGGTATGAAAAGAATGCAGAATTTTATAGGAAAAAATTTAGGAATGCTAAACTACTGTCAGGTGAAACATATCACCAGTTCTCTGCACGAATAGAGACATACTTGGAGAAATGGACTTCTCTGGGGAAAACCCAAGATCTTAAGGAAATGGTCCTTATAGAGCAACTAAGAGAGTCCATGGCTCCAGACCTGAGAAAGTTTCTCATGGAACAAGGTGCAGAGAGGCTGGATGAGTTGCTAAATGTTGCTGAAAGGTATCAAGCAGCTCAAGCAGAGGTAACAGGTAATAAAAGAAACAGGTGGACAACTTTAGGGCACCACAGAACTTTAATAAATTTGATCCTAAGGATCAAAATAAAGGTAAGCACCAATTTGATAGGCCACAGTATGAAAATAAAAATAAATTCCCACAATTCGATGAAAGGAAATATGATGAAAGAAAATCTTTCAACCAAGGAAAAAGGTGGTGTAAAAATTGTAAGATGAACAATCATGACACTGACCATTGTAGAAGGAAACCTCCTCATTTTGCTGCTATGACATCGGGGAAAAATGAAAAGAAGGGCAAACCTGAAGAATTACAGGAACCATACCACCCCCCAGTGTGTGAAGATGTCATCTGTAATGGTGTCACTATAAGATGTTTATATGATACCGGTTTAGATTACGATTCCGTTGTGAGTTCTCACCTGGTGCAGGCCGATCAATACACCACAGAAACAGTGGAGATTCAAACTGCAACCAAGGATGTAGCTACCATGACACTTCCCGTCGCCCGAATAAAAGTGAAAACGCGATATGTGGAAGGAATCATAAAAGCAGCAGTGATAAATGAGCCAATCTACCCTCTAATATTGGGGTGTAGATATGTCTTCTTGGGGAATCCCAAGAGACCTGTGATATTGGCAACAGTGCAGACCAGATCACAGACAAAGAAGGAGGAGGATAATCCCATAAATACTCACCCAGATGAAATGAGGAAGGCACAGGCTGAGGACAAAACACTCAAGCCATGTTTCAAGAAGTTGCCCAAATCTCATACACCTCCAGGCAAGGGAGAGTTTTATATGAAGAACAAACTGATATATAGGAAGGCTGGATCTGAATCCAATGGTCACGGACAGCTGGTCCTTCCCACTTCATATAGGACTAAAGTGTTGGAACTAGGGCATGCGATTCCCTTCAGTGGTCATATGGGAATCAGCGCAACAGGACAGCGAATAGCTTGTCACTATTTCTGGCCAGGAATAACTGAAGATATCAAACGATATGTAAAATCCTGTCCAGAGTGCCAACGAGTAGCACCTAAACATTGGACTGCACCAGCAACTCTGGGGGAAATGCCCATAGTGGGAACACCCTTTGAGAGAGTTGCCGTGGATCTTGTGGGACCTCTCACCCGAACCAAGAGAAGGAACAGCTACATTCTGACTCTGGTGGACACTTGTTCTATGTGGGGAGAGGCAGTAGCCCTGTCATCGATTGATTCAAAACATGTGGCAGAGGCATTGCTCACAATTTTCACAAGGTTAGGCTTTCCCAATCAAATCTTGACTGATAATGGCTCTCAGTTCAAGGGGAACTAACTGAAGAAGTTTTCAGGATCTTCCAGGCCAAACACTTCCATTGTAGTGTGTATCATCCCCAAGGGAACGGCCAAGTGGAAAGATTTAACGGCACATTGATGTCGATCCTGAGAAAGTTGGCACACGAAAAACCAGATACATGGGACCAGTACCTGCACGCCGCCCTCTTTGCTTATCGGGAGGTACCCCATAGTTCAACCGGTATGGCCCCGGCAACATTATTGTTTGGAAGGCCAATAAAAGGTCCACTTGAAGCTTTGTTAAGAACGTGGACTGATGAAAAGGCAGAGGAAAACATTACATCTTCATACCAATATGTGAATGAGCTGACCACTCGGTTGAAAACTGGCTGGAAACTTGCCAATGAAAATTTGAAACAAGCCAGGAAGAAACATGCTGCCTATTATAACAGGAAGGCGAAAGACAGAAATTTGGCTGTGGGAGAGAAAGTACTGCTTCTTTTGCCCGGGAGTCAGAATAAGTTACAAATTGGATGGCAGGGTCCATATACAGTTCTAGAGAAGGTGTCTAGAACAAATTATAAGATAGATAAGAAGGGGAAAGAAAAAAATCTATCATGTGAATCTCCTGAAGAAATATTTGGAAAGAGAACATCAGGAAGAGACACACTTGTTGACCTTGTCCATCGCCATGGAGATGAAAAAGGAACCACTTTCATCATTTGAATATCCATTACACCCCTGTGAGACAGCAGCACAGGTGAAAATCAGTACACATTTAACGAAACTCAGAAAGAGAGAGTGCAACAGGTTCTAAATAATCATGCAGAGGTGTTAACAGACCGACCAGGGCATACAAACCTATTGGAATATGATATGAAACTGATAGACCCCACACCTGTCTGTATGAAACCATATTCGATTCCGTTTGCTAAGGAAAAAGCTTTGAAGGAAGAGATAGACTATCTGTTGAAGGAAGGAATTATTTCGCACAGTGAGTCTTCGTATAGTTCCGGTGTTGTACTTTTAAGGAAGCCCTCTGGAGAACATAGACTCTGTATAGATTACAGGAGACTGAATGCTATTACAGAAGGACAGGTGGATCCATTGCCGGATACAAATCAGCTGTTTGCCAGACTAAATAAAGCTAAATATTTCTCAAAAGTGGATCTGAGTAAAGGATACTATCAGATTCCAGTAACGCCTGAGGTTAGACCATACTTAGCTTTTAGTACCTCAGAAGGACACTATGAGTTTAATAGATTGCCATTTGGATTGAAGAATGCGCCTAGTGTCTTCTCTAGAATGATGAGAAAATTATTGGATCCTCTGAATAATCCATGTATAACAAATTTTATGGATGATATCCTTATAGCAACAGAAACATTTGAGGAACACATTGACTCTCTGAACATGCTGTTTGATCGACTTAGGGAGGCAAATTTAACAGCCCGACCAACCAAATGTTGCGTTGGTTGTAAAGAATTGGAATTTTTGGGACACACAGTTTATCAGGGAAACATGACCCCTGACCCAAAGAATTTAGAGAAACTACAGAAAGCCCCGAGACCACAAACCAAGAAGGACGTGAGATCCTTTGTCTCATTATGTGGTTTCTACCAGAAGTATATCAAAAACTTTAATTCCATATGTGCACCTTTAACGGAATTGACACGTAAAGGACTTCCAGATCGCATTACATGGACACCACAATGTGAAATGACTTACCAAGAATTGAAGGAAAAGCTCACAAGTAAACCCATTTTGAAATTACCTGACTTAAGTCAAGAATTCATAGTAAGGACGGATGCAAGTAATATTGGGTTAGGTGCAACTCTACTACAGAAATCAGATGCCTTGGATGGGGAATTAAGCCCAGTGGCATATGCTAGCAGAAAGTTGAATAAAGCTGAAATCAACTACTCAACTAGTGAAAAAGAATGTCTTGCAGTAATATGGGCGATAAAGAAATTCAATATTTATCTATATGGGAAGGCATTTAAGTTGCAAACAGATCACAAACCTTTATCGTTTCTAGCACAGGCTAAGCATGAGAACTCTAGGTTACTCCGATGGTCTTTGCTTTTGGCTCCATATAATTTTAGCATTGAGTATATATCTGGAAAAACCAATTTGGGAGCGGATTTTTTAAGCCGCCATCCGTGTGATGAGAATCACCGTAAACCCCAGAAATAATAATGAATTTCTCTATGTGTATATAGAATAAAGGACTGACATATAATGTCTGTTTTAAGAGGGGAGGTGTCGTGGAATATTCTAATCCACATATATAATTATCAAGTAAATATAAAGCCTAATAAATACATATAATAAATAAAGGAAGAAGAATGGTAAAGAACAGTGCTGTCACAATGACTGTACTCGAAATCCCCCTTGTTTTATGCTTCGTCTGCAAATTGTAACGCTTTCACGTTGATAGTAAAAGCTTACTGTATTATTACCCGCTTTCTTCAATGAAACGTGTGCTGCATTTCTAAGAAAAACATTGAGAGGCCCTGCGTAAGGACCTAAATTAATCCTAACATTAATTATATTACGTTACCAAAACGAACGAACAGATGGACTCAAATATAGAGAGAGAGAGAGGTGCGAATAAAATCGGGAACGCATGCAACCCGCGTCGCGCGATACACAATTACTACCATCACGCGTGTAAGTCTACATGCACTAATTTTTTTTCAGACGGACAGTGATAAAATACACTACCCTTTCCCAGAGTTAGGTTTATAAATCATAAAAAACTCTTATTAGAAAAGACAACATTAGATGGGTTTACGGTTGAAAACATAACAGTACCCAGACAGCACATCTTCGAAACAGGAGGTAGAAAATACATATTTTGAACGCAGCCACGTAGCTCTTTCAAATTGGTATATTTGGGTTCCTTAGGGCTTGCTGACAAATAATATGTAAAACGTTACGCAAATAGTCCAGGAATTAATAAATTATACCCAAAATAAAATAGTGAGGATGCCTGACAGCATGGAATCATTTCTGCTCATAAAATTTTTTTTATATAACGTGTTTGAAAAAAACCTTACGTTACATAAATAGCCTACCATGTAAACTCCCAATTGATTGGAGCGCAACAAATGAAAGCCTAACCACGATTGGTCGGACTATAAATACTATCTTTCGTTGTTAGGGGAAACGGGGAAAGGTAACATTTTTTCAAAACTTGTCGAAACGGGGCCTCATTGGCTAGACTCGCTGGATATAATCACTTGGGAGCGTTAGTTCGAAACCACTTGTTTAAATAAGCTTGATAAAGCATCAGTGCGTTGAAGCCAGCTCACAATTTTGCTAAAATAAAAGCCTGGAACATAAGCAGATGGAAATTTGTGCCAGTAATTGTGCCAGAATTCATTGCTAATCAACGTATCTGTGTTTATTTCCATGAAATTGTGGTAAGCTTGAACCATTCAGTATCTTTTAATGACAATTGAATGTAAATTGTTAATTTATGCCTGTATATATATGTGTAGTTCAGTGGCAAAAAAGAGATAAAGCCTATAATGCTCCAGCCTGAACAGAGGGTGTCGGAGGGAAGTAAAACGGCATGGAATGGCCAAATAGTACACTGACACCTAGATGATTGACTAGAAAGAAATAATGCTGGAATTGCAGAGGCGTAGTAACCATTAAGGAGGTTAATGCTGGTATAAAGTACTTCAGAATGAAGCTGACAGTTGGCCTAACGCTCTGAACTCAATGTTTGTGCTGTATTGTGATCAGTGTAAAAGAGAGTATAAGTTAGTTATGAAGTAGAAGGTACATCCTTCTTGATTTCAGGGACAGTGGTCTTGATGGTACTGAGCAGCACCTGGTCAGAGCTTTGCTGAATCCAGTGTCGGACAGCATACTCCTTGGTCCTTTTAGCTATCAGTGAGGTGTCTCCAGAGCCCAGAGGAGAATTCGAGCAGAGGAGTCCTTTCCTGCCGCCATCACGCCAGATAAGCTAACTTGGCCAGCTGAGCTCAACATTATGTCCCCTCATCTTGAAATGACTTTATAAAAATTAACATTAAGAGGGGAATTTAATTGTCTTAAATATCAGGAACTGAGAACATCTCCAATACTAGTCCCAAAAGACAAACTATTGAAGTCATGATGACAAATACCAACAGAGCTTGAACAAAACAAAACCAGTATTACCTCATTTTACTACTACACAACTGACACACATAGAATATTTGTAATAATATATGTCACTACAATATTCATATTAAATACATTCTGTACATAACTTGTAATTTAAATTGATTGTGATTCCTGGTTCCCTTGTAGTTGAATCAGGACACATATTCATTCATGCCAGTAATGAATACATATTGTTATTTGAAAAGTTACGAGTGACTTCTTTAAGATATTCTCATAGAGTGTTATATGTATGTGAGTGTCACAGTGTTGTTAAGAGTAGTGGATTAAATTAAATTGTTTATCTGTCTGTTGTTGTGACTTACACTTCATCATACACATACCCTAGACACATAACGTAGTCATCACACTATTCCAGAATAATTCTGACTGAGATATATAGATATGTGGTAGCAAGTAAGGTTATATATAATACACTACTCTTATTAGATATATATACCTTCACAGCTGATCTCAGTCAGTACACTAAGTCCCCTATAAATATTTATAACATCCCACTTCACCACAATTCTATCATGAGACAATTGACTTCACTTTACAATATGGTGCTGCTATGAATGAATGTCATCTTCATATAGTTAAATCTTCCCTTATTGAAAAACGATGGCTTCGTAAGAGTTCATAAGAAGTGCGTTTGTTTTACCTTGGTATCAGAAATATGATTCTGCCATTCCTTGGCAATAAGAATAAACACTGGGGTAAAGCATACACGATAGGTCTAAAACTACTATCACTTTCCCCTACACATATATCGATCACTTTTTCCGGCGACAAGCCGATTCAAAAAACCACAGCCCCCATCATCAGGGCGAAGCCAAATCACACCTCTCTAGCGACACATCCGCCGAACAGCCCTTTGACCTTTATATAGTTCGACTTAGACATGCAAAGATATTCAGATATAAGACAGACTCGTCCTACCCAGACAAACAATACACATAAATTCAGGCCATAGATACACTGAAGCAAGAACAACCTATTTCTACCCAAACAAAGAATAAATCGCAGTAAAACTGGATTCATCCGCGGAGTTCGATCGAAAGTGCCGACACTCCTTTCAAGGGAAGTAACTCAATAATGACTTTTCCTTAAGCACTAAAAAGTATCTATTTTGTTTACAAAATATTTGCGAACATAACAAGCATACAAATGTATTATATTGTAAGATATCAAAGACTGCACGTAACAACAGGTTTCCTCAGTGTGTGTCCTATCCATCGCCATCGTCTTCTTCTCATCTCTTGTTCCACTGGCACTTGTCTAGTTCTTGTCATCAGTTCCACGTTGGTAACCTTGTCATACCATTTTAATCCCTCTATTCTACGCAAGCACCCATTTATGAAAGTCTGTAGCTTTTTGGTTGTTGTCTTTGTTGTTCTCCATGTCTCCGAGCCATACAATAGGACTGACTTCACATTTGAGTTGAAGATTCTTATTTTCGTGTTGGATCCGATTTCTCTTGATCTCCATATATTTCCCAATGCAATGAAAGCTCCTCTTGCCTTTTGTATTCTTATTTTGATATCGCTGTCTGTCCCTCCAACTTTGTCTATATTACTGCCAAGATTTGTGTATGATTCTACATCTTGAATTGGTGTTTCTTCAAGTTCAACCCTGTTATCATTACCTGCATTTATTCTCATTATTTTTGTCTTTTCCCTGTGTATTTTCAGACCCAATTGCTGTGACCTCTCATCGAGTGTTTTCAATTTGTCCTGCATCTGATTACGGTTATGGGACAGAAGAGCCAAGTCATCAGCAAAATCCAGATCATCCAACTGCTTAGTCAGAGTCCACTGGATTCCATTTCTGTTGTGTGTTGTCGATGATCTCATAACCCAATCTGTTGCCAGGAAGAAAAGAAATGGAGACAAGAGGCATCCCTGTCGCACTCCTGTTCTTATCCCAAACGGTTCTGTAAGCTGTCCTTCGTGAAGAACTCTGCATGTCATGTCTTCATATGTTTTCTTTATTAAATTAATGATCTTCAGGGGAACTCCATAATGCCTCATCAATTTCCAAAGTGATTCTCTGTCTACACTGTCAAATGCCTTTCGTAGTCCACAAATCCGATGTATAGTGGTGAATTCCATTCCAGATTTTGTTCAACTATTATTCTCAAAGTGGCTATCTGGTCTGTACATGATCTGTTTTGTCGAAAACCTGCTTGTTCATCTCTCAGTTTCTTGTCTATGGACTCTTTTAATCTCTCAAGGATAATCCTGTTTAATTCTTTTCCTGGCACTGATAGTAACATTATTCCTCTATAATTTGTGCACTCTTGTAAATTTCCCTTCTTAGGCAACTTAACCAGATATCCTTCCTTCCATTCTGCTGGTATCTCTTCCTTTTCCCAGACTTTACCAAGCAATTTATATAACATCTCTGTAGCCGTGTCGACACCTGCCCTGACGGCCTCTGCCGGAATGCCATCAGGTCCAGACGCCCCTCCCTCCCCCAGAAGCCCCATGGCTCTCTCCATCTCTTCCCTCGCCGGTCCCCCACCGCCAATCTGCAGCTCCTCCTCCGCTGGCCGGACGCCCGGCGGGCCCCGTGGAGCTGGCCCACCGAGAAGGTCCCCAAAACACTCTGTCCACCTCCTCATTTGCCCCCGTACACCGCTGAGCAGCCTCCCATTCCCGTCTCTCACGAGGCAACCCGTCCGCTTGCACTTCCCCGCCAGCCCCCCTGCGCTGCCACACAGCTCTCTCACATTTCCCTCGGCTGCAGCATCCTCTGCCTCCCCCGCCAACTCCTCAACATACCTCCTCCCGTCTCCTTTGACACCCCCCTTCACCCCGTCGTTCGCCTCTGTGCACACCTCCCGAGCCCCGGCCCCGGAGCCTCTAGCTCTGCTTGTGTCCAACTCTGCCCTCCTGTTTTTTCCGTCCCTTATCCCACTGATGGCCTCCGTTGTTATCCATGCCCTCCGTTGTCTTTCCCCCCTCCCCAGCATCTCTTCACATGTCTCCCTCCACACCGTCCCGACCCGCTGCCAATAGTCTTCCGTACCCTCTACATCCCCCAGCCGCCGGAGCACCCGGAATCTGTTGGACACCGTGACCGCAAACCTGTCTCCCGTCTCTTGATCTCCCAGCTGTCCTACATTAAACTGTTGTCTACAACCCTGCATCGCTGCACATCTCCTGAGCCTCACTTCACCCTGGCCATCAGAAGATGGTGATCCGACGCCACATCCGCTCCTCCACATACCCTCACATCCTGCAACGATGATCCAAACTCTCTGTCCATGCACACATGACCAATCTGATCCTCTGTTCCACGGTCCGGCGACACCCATGCCGCCCCGTGTACTCTCCCATGTGGAAACATGCCCCCTCCCACAGCCAGCCGATACGAAGCACAGAAGCTTGCGAATAGCTCTCCATTTTCACCCACTACTCCCAGCCCATGTTTTCCCACGACCCCCTCGAATCCAGCGTTGACTGCACCCATCCCCGCACCCATGCCACCCATCAAAACCGCGATGTCTCCTCCCTCTACTTTATCCATAATTTCCTGTAGTTTAGTATAAAATGCCTCCTTCACAGACTCTTCCCCGTCATCAGCCGGTGCACAACACTGGATGACATTTACATGAATTTTCCTTTCAGCTGTTTTGAAAGAAGCTGTCACCACTCTGGGTCCAACAGCTTCCCATTCAATTAGTGCCCTCTGTGCTTCTTTAGATAACATAAGAGCTACCCCTTCACTGTGGTGTGAACTTTCGTCTTCATGTCCTGAGGACAGCACCAATTCACCTGTGATGAGTTTCTTCCTGTCTACCCCCTTCCACTTTGTTTCACACATTCCCAGAACCTCGATTTTGTATTCCCTCATTTCTGCTGCTACTTGCGCCACTTTCCCTTGTTCGCTTAATGTCCGAACACTCCAGGTGCCAAATCTGGAAGTTCTCCCAGAAGAAAGAAGGTCAGTCAGCAACACAGACCCCCCTCGGCTTTCTCTGTGCCGCATCATACGCCTCCCCGCGAGAGGACCTTCCCCTGTCTTGGATGGCTGTGTTTTATTCTCCTTATTTGACTTGTCCATATTTGTTGAAGTTTTTTGTGGTTTAAATTTTTTTACAGGATGGTTTAACCGACCCCATGCCCAACCCTCCTTAGTCGCTTTTTACGACATGCTTGGTAGGGGACAGTGTTACTATTCTTTGCTCCCCTTTCGGGCCCCGGTAACACACGGGTGCCGAATTAGAGTGGGTCATACTTATACAGTTTTAAAAATAATTTCAGTCGAAGTCACTTTTTTTTATTCTCCTCACGGTTACTCACATTTTTATACAGTTTCAAAAAATATCGAATTCGCTCTGTCAGAGGTTGGCCATACTTATACGATTTCTAAAATAACTTAACCGAATTTGATCAAGCGGATTCTGGCCAATAGGTTTCTTAAACCACCTATAATGAGTTCGATAAGACAGGGACTAGCATTACTTAGCCTTTATTTTATTTTTCCCTTCTATCACTGTAACTCTTCAACCTTGTAAGAAGATTCGAGCACGTTCTTGGTGTGTGTAAGTCTTGATATAAATGCCTTCGCATGGTCGAATGGACCCCAAGGCTAGCGGTTTTGCTTGTTTCTCAACTTGAATTTTTATTTTAAGTTTCGCCTGTCAAATGGGCCTCTACCCGCAATCTGGGGCCCCTTTGTTAACCCCTGTCCAGCCCTTCGTTGTCGACGACTGTACATATCAGTCTTCCACTCCCCTAGAGCCTTCAGCAAAACATGTCGAACCTTCATATTCAGTGCCATCAGCTCAAGGTCATTCATATGTTCATTGTCCCTTTCAAATCTGTCTACGGTTATTTTCTCCATGTGGTCTTTAATCTTCCTCTACCTCTCTTACCTTGAGGATTCCAGAACAAGGACTGCCTTCTAATACTATCAGCAGATTTCCTCAGTGCATGTCCTATCCATCGCCAGCGACTCCATCTCATCTCTTGTTCCCACCGTCACTTTTCTGGATCGTGTCATCAGCTCCAAATTTTTATCATACCACTTTAATCCCTTTTGTTCTATGCAAGAAACCATTTATGAATGTATGTAGCTTTTTGGGCTGTACATGTGACGTATTAGATCTATAAAATCATGAAAGATCGATTTCATGAAAATCAAAATCATATTAGTCTTTGATAGCAGTAGTGATTAATACTATTTATCGTCTTTTTTTTTTTTTTTTTTTTTTTTTTTTTTGAGAATTCTGGAAGTCATATCTCCTGTTATTTTCTTGAAGGGTTTACTCCAAACTGCAGCAATCACTGTTTTAATGAAGGAGGCAGTGGCGTCACTAGGAGGGGAGGGGGGTGCGGACCGCACCGGGTGACACCATCAGAGGGGTTGACACCAAAATGACTGTCTATAAAATGTGTGTAATGACTGTCTATAAAATGTGTGTGCAGTGTTTCAGTAGAAATTTATTATTTTTTATAAAAATAACCCTGTAGTTAGTTATAACCACAAAAACATTTTTCGTAAGCCCAGCTTACAAGTACTGTATCAATATACCTACTTTTTTACTTCGAATTCTATTGTTGTCTTATCGAATTTTCACTTTAACCACATGAAACTATGTAAATGTAAATATATTTAGGCTGTGCGTATCATATTGTAATTTAAAGATGTAATTTTAATTGTGCTAGTTGTTTATGTCACTACTATTGCCATTACATACAGTGATATACGGGAATTACGATTTACGAGTAACATTAGTACAAAAAACATTACTAGGGATTCTGTATGGTCTGGTACGGGAGGAGGTCCATGGGGGTGACACCATGAGTTACCGCACTGGGTGACACCAACCCTAGTGACGCCACTGGAAGGAGGAGTCTATAAAAATAACCCAGTGGTAAAGTGGTTAGAGCATTTGCTTCTTGGGGGTTCGATACTAGATAAAGTCACGCTCCAGTCTACCTATCTGCAAATCTGCTCTGGAGCTAGGTAAGGGCATAGGCAGCGAGGAAAGGAACCGGTCATCCCATCTCATTCATAAAGATGAGACTTAGTATCGTTGTGGTAAAGTGGGATGTTATAAATATTTATAGGGGACTTAGTGTACTGACTGAGATCAGCTGTGAAGGTATCTGTATCTAATAAGTGTGGTGTATTACAGATGACCTTACTTGCTACCACATTTATACCTCAGTCAGAATTATTCTGGACTATTGTGATGACTACGTTAAATGTCTAGGGTTATGAAAATGATGAAGTGTAAGTCACAACAACAACAGACAGATAAACAATTTAATTTATTCCACAACACTTACAACACTGTGACACTCACACACATATAACACTCTATAAGACTATCTTAAATGAGTCAAGTGTTTAAGTTTAAAAATATATGTATTAATTCTTTCAATAATGGGTATCCTGATTCAGCTACACAGTGAACCAGGAATCACAATCAAATGTAATTACAAGTATTATGTACACAGTTTATATATATGAACTTTGTATTGACATAGTTTATTATTAGTATTCTATGTGTGTAATTTGTGCAGTAGTAATATGAGGTAATACTGGTTTTGTTCAAGCTTGGTTGTTGTTTTTCATCATGACTTCAAGTGTTTGATAATCGGGGAAATAGTATTGGGAAAAGTTCACAGTTCCTGTCATTTGAACCAATTAATTGTCCCTCTGTGTTTACTAAAATGTCAATTTTTGAGGGGCAACATAATGTTGAGCTACTCTGGCCACAGAAGCTTATCTTTCGTGATGGCGGCAGGAAAAGACTCCTTTGCTCGATTGCTTCACTGTGTTCTGGAGACACCTCACTGGTCGCTATCTGGACCAAGGAGTATGCTGTCAGCCTCTGGATTCAGCAAAAACTCAGACCAGGTGCTGCTTCAATAACTAGGACCACAGTCCCTGAAACAAGAAGGTTGTACCTCCTACTTCATAACTAATTTATAATCTATTTCCAGACTGAACACAATACATAACAAACACTGAGTTCAGAGCGATAGGCCAACTGCTAGCTTCATCTGAAACAATTTACACCAGTATTCTCCTCCTAAATGGTTACTACGCCTCTGCAATTCCAGCATTAGTTCCTTCTAGTCAATAAGATAGGTGTCAGTGTACTGTTTGGCAATTCCATGCAGTTTTACTTTTCTCCGACACCTCCTGTTCAGGTTGGAGCAAGATTTAGGCCTTGCCTCATGTTTGCTACTGAACCACACACATATACAGACATAATTTATCAATTTACATTCAATTTTCATTAAAAAAGATATTGAATATATCAAGCTTACCACAATTCATGGAAATAATACACATATACGTTGACTGGCGATGAATAATGGCACAAATTCCGATCTGCCTCTGTCCCAGACTTTTATTTATAAAAATATGATCTGGATCTCAACGCACTGTTTCTTAGTAAGTTTATTTTAAAATGTGGCACTGAACTGACGCTCTTAATTGCCTATATTGGCGGGTCTAACCAATCGGGCCATGTTTACACAGCTTTTCAAAAAAAGTATCCTTACTACCGTTTCCCCTAACAACAAAGAATTAGTATTTGTAGCCCGACTAATCGTGTTTAGCCTTACATTTACTTCTATCCAATCAAATTGGATTTAACATGGTGGCCTATTTCCCATACAATGGTGGTTTCAAAACATGCCACTGTGCGATTATTATTTGGTGTTGTCTGACACCCTCACTATTTTCTTTTGGCTATAATTTGTTAATTCCTAGACTGTTTGCGTAACACTTAACATATTCTTTGTCAGCAAGTCCTAAGGAACCCAAATATATAAATTTTAATGGAGCTAAGTGGCTGCGTTCAAAATATGCATTTCCTAGGATAGTCGTGTATTTTTTATTTTATCGATTTAGAACCGCCACCTGTCCTGCCTTTTCGACTGTTCTGTTATACTAATGTCAGGATTTCAGACATAAAACAGTAGAATGTCATGTTTCCTTATAAGCATTTTACAGGTTTTTAAACCTAACTCTCGTATGGGTAGTGTTTTTTATCACGGTCTATTTGAAAAAAAGTTAGTGCTTCTGGCCTTTCGCGCGGGGAGGGTATTAATTTTGTATCGCGAGACGCGTGTTCGTGTTGCATGCGTTCCTGCTTTCAGCCCTCCCTCTCTTTCTATCCTAAGTCCATCTGTCCTTTCGTTTATGTTAACGTAGTGTAATTAATGTTAGTATTAATTTAGGTCATTAATCAGCTTGCGTATCTCAAGGTTTTCTTAGAAATGCAGTACACGTTTTATTGTGTTGTGGAAACGCGTGTATGCTGCTATAGGCTTTACTATCAACGTGGAAACGTTACAATTTGCAGACGAAGTAGAAAACAAGGGGGATTTTTGTACGCCATTGTGACAGCACTGTACTTTTACCATTTCTCTTTCCTTTTATTGAATTAATGCGTTAGGCTTTACATTTACCTGATAATTTATATATGTGGATTTAGAATGTTTCACGACAATCGTGTAGTCGCTAACATTTCACCCCTCTACGACAGTATCTTGGACTATCTTTTATCTAGGAGTCTGCTAGATGTCCGCAATAATTCGTGACGTTAAAAACACGTTGTTTGCTATAGCTACCAGCAGAGTGGTTGTTAAACATACATTGTTGCTGTCGAAGTACAGTATTTAGACTCAGACATACGCGAAACTGGTTTATAATTCCAGTAATCACAGTCTTTGCGAAGCACGAACATCAGAAGTCAGTGAGCGTATTGTCATTACTTTGTATTTATTGCTTCTGTAGCTTGTACCCATTGATGTTTTGTGACATTTTGTTTTTGAATGTTACTATTAGGGTATTATTAATATGTTATTAGCAGTCCTTACCATGCATGGGTTAGATGCATGTTATTTTATTGTTTAATGAGAGGAAATATCGGCTGTAAACATGGTCTGGAACAGCATTTTTGTACTTTATTTAAATCAAGGATTCTCAACATGTGGTCCATGAACCCCATTGGAGTTCGTGAATAGATTCTTGGGGGGGGGGGGGGGGGGGGGGGGGGGGGGGGGGGGGGGGGGGGGGGGAGGGGGCGCGGACGGGGGGGGGGGTGGGGGGGTTGGGGGGGGGGTGGGAGGGGGGGGGGGGGGGAGGGGGGGCCAGGGGGGGGGGGGGGGGGGGGGGGGGGGGTCCCGTGTGTATAACCTAAACAATTTTTCTACGAAGGAGTTAGTATCCTTCACCAGACAATCAAAGGGGTACACGGCACACAAAAGGTTAAGAACCCATGATTTAGATCGATGAGAGTTTGTGACTTCACCACGAGACCTACGTGTCATTTAGAATAATAGACCAGTAAGCGAATGTTACTTGAACTTTCTGTAATAAGTATTTAAGAAAAAATAAATTTAAAAAAAGAGGAGGGGGTGAGGAATGTACATGCGTAAATGTCAAATACCCGCAAATTGGCAGGTATTATGAGCTTTAGTAACTGCGGACCAAAATTGTCATACCTTCACCATCTCTGTCTGCTCACTTAACTTTTCTGTCTACGCGTGCTTACTCCGTGTAGTTCACGGAAGTCTCTGATGAGATTTAGAAAGAATGGGACTAGTCCTGCCTCAGGCATGCCGTACAAGGCGACTAATGAGACTGCCATTCCCATCATGCAAAACAAAGTGCTACAGAAGTCACTTCTGCAAGAGCATGCGAATGTTTGGTGCGGGTTTCCTGCATAGAGGCCAACTACAATGGTGGTTCCATGCTCCATAAGAAACGCAAAAGGAAAATGATGATGATACAGCGCTTTTATGTGCTGGCGGGAAGAGAGGGCTAGTCCCAAATGTATATAACTTCAAAAGTATGTCTCTGTTCCTCCTTCGTCACCTAGAGATCTGCCAAATTATCCCCAGTAATCAAGCGGCAGATCGGGATCTATCTTATACCAACCCCAGTACTACTACACCTGGACACATATACAGCGAAAGATAAGCGTAAGACATACACACGTACACATATGTTCCGGGTGACGAAGGAGGACAGGAATTAATGGTGATATATATTCTCTCTCTCTCTCTCTCTCTCTCTCTCTCTCTCTCTCTCTCTCTCTCTCTCTTTTCAGTGAAAAGAAAGTATTATCAATGTAGTTAGTCTCCGTCGGGATCGTTCTCTTCGGCGTCGTTCTGGAATCCGGGGGACAACAGTAATAAAAACCTACTGTGTCCCGGACCTTGACTTAACAATAGATAATACCATCAAGGCAATTTATTAAAAGAGTAGAGGGAGATAAAAAAATCGATGCCGTGATTAACCTACCCGCGTGTCCTTGGTCATCTCTTTGTGTATGTGTGTGGGGGAGAGAAATCGCCTCGTCTTTGTATTCTCGTGACGAAAGTTTGTAATAGTAAATCCTGCACTGCTATGCGGAATGGTGTGAAGGTTTTAGTCCTATCTATCACGTCTCTTTCTTCACGTGTTAGATATGGTATCTCCCCCCCCCCCCCCCCCCCCCCCCCCCCCCCCCCCACACCCCCCCCCCCCCCCCCCCCCCCCCCCCCCCTCCCCACCATCCTTCTGTCTGCAAGTGTTCACTTTATTTTCGCTCTGCCACATTTTCGAATCGTAGAAGGCACTGCTGATAATTCCGGAAGCGTAACTGTGCAAAGGAGTAGATACTGTAGTAGTTTTTGCGTGCCCATTCCTTTCTATCACATTTCCATTTCTCGCTCAGGGCCAGCTCTTGAGGATTTGCTGTCCTAGCCGAACAGCTTATTTGCTGGAATTATATATATATATATAGTGTGTGTGTGAGTGTATGTGAAACTAGTTGCACTTTCAAAATGCAACCGTTTCGTCTAGTCAAGTAGTTAGTTGCCTCTGATAGTTACGTAAGCAATTGTTACCTGGAGAAGTAAAGTTACATGAGTTTTCATTCCGGCTTCGTTTACTCCTTTCAGATGTTGGAATCCTCAACTCAATTTGGTAACACCACCCAGCCAACAAAATAAGATACCGGGTTAGGACGCATAGCCACAGACACAGTGCCGTTTCCTAAATCATCCTACATCATGTGATTACAGTCAGTCCGGTGGAGGTGTCTACTTCTTTCTTTTGCGCTCCTTACGGAGTATAGAGCCATCACTTCAGCTGGTTCACATACATGAAGCCTTTGCGAAACATGAAAATTTTATAGCATTACTGGTTTCTATGGCAATTTGTTTTACATAATGAAATTGCCAGTGATGCGTGATGCCATATGATGATGGATGGTATCCGCATGTCTGGTTTTGTGTAGCGTGCAGATGTGTTCAGTCAAACAATGTTCATACAAAAATAACAGGGCAATCCACATAGGACGTCAGTAAACTCACGACGTATAAAGTCAATGATTCTTGTAACAGCCGTTGACGTTTTTCTTCATTATTTATTGTGGACGCCACAGTGACAAAATGGTTACGCGAATATGTAGGCACATCAAACAGTCATTATCACAGCAACATTCAATACAGCAATAGACGGTAGACAGCATTACAATGATGAGTCAGATGCATGTTATATTTCATAGTGCTGTAAATGTAGTCAGGTGAAAAAAACTCCATCCTTTTCTATAACAGCCAGGAGATAACCAGATGTATGAGATCAGTTCACTCTCCTTAGTCTGACTTCAGCAAGACAGACACGTCTGCCGAAGTATAAATAATGTCCTCAAAAATATCCTCTAGATAATAAAGGTTTTCCAAACCTAGTTCATTTAACAAAGTAGCAAGTAATGGTCCTTGGGACATGCATCACCCGATGCAGTACAATACAGCGACGTGGGCGCTGGGAAAACATCCCCTGCCGACGACTTTCGAAGTCAGGCTATGACTCGAAATCGCTCACGACCCAAAATCGATAGAGTTAATGAAAAAGTCAATTTACCTTGCTTTCATGAAATACACAGAAATATCACGCCTCCGACATGTGGGAAACACTAGAGGTATTATCTCGAATAAACGAAATATCCATTAAGAGGACTACACATCCCTGACAGAACAAAAAATAGCGGAGATCCCCCTCTTCAACGAGGCATCTCTTTCGCCATTCAAATCGCTCACTCCACTAGTGGTGGGCGGAAACCGATCGACCAAAAAAAACAAGACCAGTCATGCGCAGTCCAGCGCAAAAAGACCACAGCTCAAAACTTAACTGCATTCAATACCAACGCGGGAAGACAAATGCTTACCGAGAAAAGTGACTATAAATTTCAAGCAGTTGTTGCCCTTGCGTTATAAAATAGATATTGTAATAAAATGATGTTGCGAGAATTTATCACGCAACATATCACCACCTCCTCCCGATAAAAAAAAATGTGGAACATATTTTTTTTTTTTTTAAATATCAAAGAGCATGCGATAAGCGGCTCAAAACGCACGAATTATGCGCTGATAATTAATTAAATTGCCTAACATGAGGCTAAATATAGAGTGTCTGGTGAGGATATACCTCAACAGAAAAATAAATATGTCTCAAAAAATATTCACATCGGGGAGGTGTCACCAACACACATCACGTTAGCATGTAAACACAATATACGTATGCAAGTTACCATAATCATCATTAAACAGCATACTCTAATATTGTCTTTAAAAATGGATGTTCAAATCTGATAGGAAAATTTAAATAGTACATTCTTTGACATGTAATGACATAAGTACATAGTAAAGTTAAACTACATGACGATCCAGGACATATGCTCTGGTATTCCGAGGGTAAGTACACAATCTAGACTCGTCATGCTTGATACTAGTAAGGTAAGTCCTCAGCTCAACAATGACATTCTGAGAAAGTACAAGCAATATAATGCTAATTAATAACTAATATGCTTCATAAGGTACAATACATTATTAATAATTGTGGCTGTTTAGTAAACTAACGGCCCTAATATTAACTACTCAGTCCTCCTCTATCATCTTAAAAAACGAACAGAAGAAGATGACAACAAAGCACGATAGTGTGTACATATAAAGTAAGTACAGATGTGCTAATCTATTGTAGAAATATAGGTGTGTTATGACTCTGTAATATATGGAAATATAGGACAGAAGTATTAGTTGGAGTCATGTGGGCATCTAGACAAAATGTCAGCCATCACATTATCCGCACCACGGATAGCTCGTACCGTGAAGTGAAAAGGTTGAAGAGCTATAGCATATCGAGTGGATCTCGAACTCTTCAAATTCTTAGTCTGAATAGCTGTAAGAGCTTTCTGATCAGTCCCTAGAATGAAATGTGCGCCCAGGAGGAATCTTTGTAGCTTTAGAATTGACCAAACCATCGCTAACAACTCACGGTCTAAAACCGAGTAGTTCCTCTCTGCCGCATTTAGTTTTCTAGAAATGTACATAACAGGATGCAGAGTATTGCATATTCTTGCATCAGTGCTGCTCCAATCCCAGTGGATGAAGCATCACTCCGAAGAACAAAAGTCCTATCAAGAGTAGGTAATCTTAAGATGGGAGGAGAAGAAAATATATTCTTGATTTGGTCTAGTGAAGATTGGCATTCTTCAGACCAACGGACCAGATTAGGCGAACCTTTTCTTCAACAATGTTGAGAGAGGGTGCCATGATCGAAGATAAATTTGGAATAAATCTCCCATTAAAATTGAAATTAAACCTAAGAGACTCCTAACTTGTTTCTTCGTTTTAGGAACAGAGATGTTCAGTATTTTGGAAGTATTGTGGTCTTCTGTCTTCAAGAGACCATGACCAACACCCGATGACCCAGGAAAGAGATTTCACCAAAACCAACAAAAGCTTTAGAAGGTTTTGCTGTCAAATTATTCTCACGTAGAGTGGAAGTAAGTCATATAACCCTAAATAGTGATCTTCCCAGTGTATCACTGAAGAGAACAGATGTCATCTAGAAGTATGCGATGACATCCGAACGATTGTGACAGAATTCGACGCATCATCATGCGAACGAAAGTGGCAGGGGCGTTCATGAGACCAAAAGGCATAACATTCCATTGAAATAGACCCCTAGGTGTAGAAAAAGCAGTAAGAGGTTTGGCGTGCTCTGCTAAAGGCACTTGCCAATAACCTTTAGACAAGTCAAGTTTAGTGAAGAATCTAGAATTAGAAAGTCTAATCAGTAGATCTTCTAACAAAGGCATCGGTTCAGCATCGAACTTTGTGACCTGATTCAATTTGCGATAATCAACGCAAATTCGTATGTTCTTATCCTTCTTCCGGACAATAACCATGGAAGAAGAATATGGTGAAGTCGATGGTTCAATTATATTTAATTGAATCATTTCATCCTATTCCTTTTCCACTTGCGACTGAAAGTGTATAGGAATAGGATACGGCCTAACCCTAATTGGATTATTGTCGGTAAGAATTATGTCATGTTCTATGACATCTGTGTGTCCAGGAATGTCAGTGAGAACATCCTGACATGTTTGTAACATCGACGAGACTTGTCGATGTTCGTCACCAGAAAGATTAGGAGAAACAGAAACGTTTTTCCAAGATTCCGTGGAATGTAATGGAACCACTGGAAGGGGAAGGTTGACATCAGAGAAGGTAGATTCCTCATCCTGTATGACAGACAGGGATGAATAATGACCGTGAGGTGCAGGAGCATCATCCGTTGCCTGGAAAATAGGCAGCAAATAGTCAGGACGTTCGTGAAATTCCGAAAGCATGTTTATGTGGAAAGTTTTATGCTTTCCATCAATATCGACCACATAGTCAACATCGGAAATCCGAGAGACTATTGCATACGGACCTTTCCATGCAATAAGAAGTCTATTTTCCCTACTGGGGAGTAGGACGAATGCTTTGTCACCTGGACAAAGTTGTCGTAGACATCTATTCTTGTTAGCAAACTGTCTTGCCTTCTCTTTAGCAATTTCTGATGAAGCAGTTGCTAGCTTACATGCCTCAATGATCTTTTGTCTAAGAGCAATGACATACTCATATGAGGATTGAGTTTCATCGCTAATATCATCGGCAGTGATGAGATCGTGTAATAAAGACATAGGGCCGCGTGGACGCGCGCCAAAGACAAGGTCGAAGGGAGAAAATCCTGTGTGTTCATTAGGGACTTCTCTATAGGCAAAGAGAGCCGCGGGTAAAACCCTGTCCCAATCTTGAGGATGATCTTCAGTTATCTTACCAAGCAAAGTCTTGAGCGTTCTATTCAGACGCTCAACAAACCCATTAGACATAGGATGGTAGATACTATTGACAAAAGGCCAAAAGAAAGCCGCAAGGACTCTCGACTTCGTACGGGAAAAACCCATATGTCCAGCACATTGCGAGTCATGAGCATGTTGTAATATTTGCACTCTCATGCTCTTGGGAACAAGAATTTGCGAATGTGCCGACGTAGTCGAATCTTGTACCATACATACAAGTACGCCGTTTCTCATTGCAATCCAAGATTTTCTATTTGTATCCTGATTCGGATCACCTTTCTTCGCAAGAACGAAGAATTTTTTTAAAGAAGGATCTTCTTCTTGCAATTTTATGAAAGAGTCACGAGTGATTACTAAGTGACTATCTTGGCTATCAACTTCATTATCACTATTCAGTGAAGTTTCGGGTGTTTGTAGAGCTTGTGCTCTTGTAACTACTGCATTTGTAGCTTGCATGTTATTATCTTCCCAAGCAACAATCTGCTGTGGGGTACACTCCCTAACTCCGTGAATACGACCAATAATAAGGTCCGCAATAGGATTAGGTAAGAGACAAGCATGCACATCTCCAGTAAAGAAAGGAGTGGCAATGCGAATTACAGCAGTAGGATATTTTTCTAGAGTGCCGCCAAATGTGACACATTTTTAATAACCCTTCCTGTAGCACAAGATGGATCTACAAGCGATTGTCTAACACCAATAGTGGTGCATCCGGAATCGAAAAGTAGTGAGACCGGAGTATCATTAACAAGACCCTTATGTAGAATTAAAGAACCCCTCCCGTCATGCGCAACAGCAGCAGGAAGAGCGGGAAGTGGGTGACCACAACTCAAAGTAGTTATGGTACCCGGTTCGAATAAAGTACTGCATTGGGGGCATTTGTTTGCTCTCTCAAAGTCAAAAGCAGAACCAGTGACAGCGTCAAAGTTTTTACTATCAACAACATGATTACAGGCTCCCTCAGTTTCCTGTTGTACAGCATTAATAATAATAATAATAGATTCTTTAAGCGCCAAACACGGCGCATAAGGCAGAAACCAGTGCTCTCCAGGTTGTTCGTTGTGACGCCACTCCTCTTAGCTCTTGCACATTATTTAGGCCCAACGTTCTTCCTTCTCTTATTATTGTTCTTCTGAGTGTTTCTTTTGGTCTTCCTTTTTTCCTCTTACCCTCAGGAACCCATGTTAGCGCCTGTAGTGGTATTCTGTTGTTTGGGATTCGTGGGGTATGATCGATTTATGACCATCGTCTTTTCCTTATATAGTCGGAGACATATTTCTGCCTAGAGTCTTCTCTTATTTGTCGATTAGTCTTGAATTCTTTCCAACTGATGTTCATGAGTTTTCTAAGACATTTGTTCTCGAATGTATTCAGCTTGTTCTCCAATGTACAGCATTAGCCTGCTGATATCTCTTTTTTTTGTGTTGAGATCTACCCCGACTATTATTACCTCTGAAGTTATCAGAGTTATTATTATCTCTGCAGTTATTATTGTCTCTATTGTAATTGTTATCCTGGTTCGAATTCCAGTTTCCACGATTACTATCATGTTCACATTGATGCGAACATCTATTTGTTTGGTTCTGAGGTCTTCGGCAGGAATAACCTCTATTACCATATCCTCTTTTGAAATGCTTATAATTATTAGGGTGATAGTAACGAGTACTATCAGGTTGTCTCCAATTCTTCGAAGAAGAATCACCATGAAATTGGTTTCCATGATTTTGACAGAAATTACCGCTACTCTTTCTATCAAAATTTTGTTGGGATCTACGAGCAAAGTTTTGGCCATACGGAGCTGCCGAAGCAACTGGTAAACCTTCTTTCACCTTAGAGTTACCCATGGTTATGTGTGGGTGCGCAGTTACGTATTGGCAACAGAAATCTTCCATTTCCTTTATTGTTTTAGGTTTACGTTCATGAAGGAAAGCAAGGAAAGACTCATTGACAGACGACATGACTTTGTCTCTAAGTATTAAGTCCATAAGTCCTTCATAAGTTTTTTCCGTCTTAGATAGTTCAACCCATCGTGAGAAAGTAATGCGTATTCTTGCAATAAACTCGGAGAATTCAACTCCATTTTCAGGTAACATGTTTTTTAAATTGTAGACGATAGCCGTCTTCGTTAAGCTGATATTTCTTTAACAAAGCGGCCCTGACAACCTCATAATTGTTCTTGTCAGGTTCATCCACCATAATTAATATACTTAGAGCTTTACCTGTCAGTATCCCTGATAACTGATAAACATATTTTGCTTTGTCTATGTTATGAGCTGTACATGCTTGTTCAAATCTGTCCAGATAGAACATTATGTCATCACTGGAAGGACTAAATGTTGGTAACTTAATCTTAAAAGTATCATTATTAGCCTTACCAGAAGATGAACCCTTGTTTGAATCATTACCATTACTCATGCTCGTCAATTTCAATTTTTCCAACTCTAAAGCTAAGACCTTTTCTTCATGTTCCATTTTTGCTTTCTCTTTCCTCTCATCAGACTCTCTCTGTAATCTTCTTTCCTCAGCCTGAGCCTCTTTTTGAAGTCTTTCATTTTCAGCTTCTTTTTCAAGTCTTTTATTTTCAGCCTCTTTTTCAAGTCTTTTATTTTCAGCCTCTTTTTCAAGTCTTTTATTCTCAGCCTCTAGCTGTAGCTGGAGTTTTCTCTCCTCAGCTTCTGATTCCCTTTTTTGTTTTTCCATTTCCATTTGGAATCTTTTTTCATCCACCTGCATCTGCAGTTTCTTTTGTTCAGCTTCCATTGCTTTATCATATCGAGCAGTTGCAAATTCTTCTAACTTATCACCAGTCTTCCCAAGCAATTTACCCTGCTCAATAAAGTGCTCAAATGTAGACATGTTGTCTAACATATGAGTCCAAAACCTGAAATAATTAACTAATTTATTTCAAAACTAAGTGTAACAAGTCTTAATTAAGCACTTGTATATTCACATCACATTATATTATCCCAGTCTCTGTGGGAAACAAGTCTCCAATCAAAGAACTTGTATATGAAATATCAGCACTCAATTCTTGATCATAAGTGCACTTCTCATTCAATAGTGCACGACACTATTCATCATTCATTTATCATCAGTGTAGTAGTAACAGTGCATTAGCATAGCCCATTAACTAATTACTATAACTGTAAACAATGACTATGTAAACACATGCAGAATGTAAACATTGAAAATGTAAACAATGCAAACAATGTAAACAATAACAATGTAAACAATAACAAAGATCAGCAACAATACAAAAACGTTCGCAGAAATAACTAAAAATAAAGCAGAAATTAATGAAATATCACAAAAAATGTGACGATATCTGCGCTATAATTAAACAAAATACATGACACCACAGTGTATAAACAAAAATGTTGTATGAAACTAAATTATAGACAAGAGTAGGCTAACAAATACAAACAAATCAAAACAAAACTAAAGAATGCGAAATAATAACGAAAACAATATTAAAACATGTCATCACAGCTAACATAAATAGCAACAGAAGTCGCTTAGCAAATTCCAGTATCGGAAATTTGCAAACCCTACAGAAAACGCTCACAATAGACGACCTCTATGACGTGGCATAATCTAACGGAGACACCACCCAACCGAGAACCCGCTGAAATATAAACATATAAATATACAAATAACATATAGACATATAACATATAGAATGAGATGATACACAGAAGACTCAGCAGAAGTATAAGGGCACAGTTTACATACAAACAGGCCACTTAACTTATAGGCTTCCAATCGTAGAACAGCAGAAAAAACGGATGTCAATCAACGTCCTAAAGAGCGAAGCTCCAACGATGATGGCACATCTGAACTGCTTCCACTGCTAACACGATGGTACAAGAGCTTCTGAAATACTGTGTGTTGAGTTGTTTCGGCACTTGACCTTCTAATCCAAAAGTAAGTTGATGGAAATCGGTACTTGGCCTTCTTCAGAAAACAACCCGTTTCAACCGGCACTTGACCTTCACAAAAACGACGGCACTGGAACCTTGACAGCAGCAACTTGCTTGACTTGCGTAAAAGATAACAGCAGTCCGAGTTATCCGGCAACATGTAACAACGCCGGGTACTGTCAAATTCTTGTTTCCGTCAAAAAGTTGAAATTTTGACTTTTACCGGGCAACGCCGAGTACTTTGAAAATTTTGAAGATGTTGACTGTCTTGAAGAATGTTAATTTCTTGAAGGATGCTGATGAATTCTTGTTGAAAATGAAGTGGGTAAGGGACCCCGTGTTTGCTGGTACCAGAATCAAACCAGCTTATGGCCACCAAATGATGCGTGATGCCATATGATGATGGATGGTATCCGCATGTCTGGTTTTGTGTAGCGTGCAGATGTGTTCAGTCAAACAATGTTCATACAAAAATAACAGGGCAACCCACATAGGACGTCAGTAAACTCACGACGTATAAAGTCAATGATTCTTGTAACAGCCGTTGACGTTTTTCTTCATTATTTATTGTGGACGCCACAGTGACAAAATGGTTACGCGAATATGTAGGCACATCAAACAGTCATTATCACAGCAACATTCAATACAGCAATAGACGGTAGACAGCATTACAATGATGAGTCAGATGCATGTTATATTTCATAGTGCTGTAAATGTAGTCAGGTGAAAAACTCCATCCTTTTCTATAACAGCCAGGAGATAACCAGATGTATGAGATCAGTTCACTCTCCTTAGTCTGACTTCAGCAAGACAGACACGTCTGCCGAAGTATAAATAATGTCCTCAAAAATATCCTCTAGATAATAAAGGTTTTCCAAACCTAGTTCATTTAACAAAGTAGCAAGTAATGGTCCTTGGGACATGCATCAACCGATGCAGTACAATACAGCGACATGTGAGCTGGGAAAACATCTCGTGACGACGACTTTCGAAGACAGGCTATGAATCGAAATCGCTCACGACCCAAAATCGATAGAGTTAATGAAAAGTCAATTTACCTTGCCTTCAGGAAATACACAAAAATATCACGCCTCCCGACATGTGGGAAACACTAGAGGTATTATCTCGAATAAACGAAATATCCATTAAGAGGACTACACATCCCTGACAGAACAAAAAATAGCGGAGATCCCCTCTTCAACGAGGCATCTCTTTCGCCATTCAAATCGCTCACTCCACTAGTGGTGGGCGGAAACCGATCGACCAAAAAAACAAGACCAGTCATGCGCAGTCCAGCGCAAAAAGACCACAGCTCAAAACTTAACTGCATTCAATACCAACGCGGGAAGACAAATGCTTACCGAGAAAAGTGACTATAAATTTCAAGCAGTTGTTGCCCTTGCGTTATAAAATAGATATTGTAATAAAACGATGTTGCGAGAATTTATCACGCAACAGCCAGCACCATGCACTATCTCATATTAGTCGCCTTGTACGACATGCTTGAGGGTGCAGTAGAGTGTGCCCCCCCCCTCCCCGCATTGGAACTACACGTGGTACAGTGGAAGTATACTTGGCACGGTTTTCATATGTCTTAGTGATTGATGTTAGTCCGGTGCCTGTGTTTCTGAAGAATTTCAAATGTCTTAGAGAGATCACAGTCGGTCCTGTGGTGGTAGATGATTTTAGTACTAATTCCACATGTCTTAGTGATAATAGTCAATCAAGTAGGCCTACGAGTACTTTTGGCCCAAATGCCATACCAGAGTGAGCGTAAGCTCTTCATTTGTTGGGTGGAAATGGGACGTGCATTGAATGCAATGCCACTGTAGGGTATGTTGACAACGCACCGTGACAAAGATAGCGATCAGGACAGGTTTCTACATAGAGCACCACTGTAGCATTACATACAGTTGTAGTGAATAACTTGCTGGGGTTAGAGATTCTTGAATATGGCCGTTGCCTCCAGTACGAGGGCCCAAGCAGCTACTTCTGACTCGTATTGTCTAATAATTTTGATGTGTTATTAGGCAGCCGATAGGATAGTCTGGCGCTCTCTCTTCCAAACCTCTGCACCTCACGGTAGAAGGGGAACGACTAAGTAAGTAAGTATTAGGCAGTTGGAGATATTTGCAGTGTGACGTTCCCCGGTGATATCTGAAAAGACAAAGAAATAATAGGACTACTACACCCTCAAGCATGTCGTACAGGGCGACTAATATGAGATTGTGCATGGGGCTTGCAACCTCATCATGTAAAACAAAATACCACATAAACCACCACTATAAGAGCATGTGAATGCTTGATGCAGGCTTCCTGCAAGGGGGTCAGCTACAGTGGCGGTTGCATGCTCTGTAAGGAACACAATGGAGAATGATGATAAGTTGGGAGATAGTGTGCGGTGCGGTGCACTTTTTACCCTCCCCTTCCTTTTCTTTCATAAGTATGTCCTTATGTTCGCACCCTTTTACTTTTTTCACAAATGATCTGTGTCAGAAACAGCTAATATCATAAGTGCTGTAATTTATCAACCAGAAGTTTCTCATATGCCCCACCTTCTGTGCCCCCCACTTTCATTTCCCTCCCATGTTTTTCACAAGTCTGACCTTTTGGACACAGTCGATTTTCTGATGTTGGTTTGAAAAGGCTGATATTGAAGCCCAGTCATTTATCTCCCAGAAACCTCTTTCTTTTTCTTTCTTTCTTTCTCTTTCTTTCTTTATTTTACTTTCTTTCTTTCTCTTTTACTTTCTTTCTTTCTGTTATGGTTTTTGGCATTATTGAATGTTTTTTTTTTAATTTTTAACCACTTTTATTTAAAATAACATGAGTTTTGTATATTTGTCCCATTTCACATCTGTGAGGCTCAAAGTCGTTTTCCACTCATCATAGAGAGCTGAAATTTTACCCTTTTTTTAAATTTTGGTATATTTTAATTTTTCAAATTTTGGCTGGCAATGGCCCAGCCGATTTTCTATAACTAAAGTAGTGCAAAATAGGGTGGAAATAACTTTATTAAAGTAAGGATTTTGAAGTAAAGGTCTATAACATTACAAAGTAGTCATTTCTCTGGAATCCCCAGGGTAAGAAAGGCAGAGAAAGAAAAAAAAACAACAACAACACATGGAGAAGAGAACTGGCAACATAAATAAAAGGAGTAAATAAAACATGGAAAGATCTTGAGTGCATGGCACAGGTCAGCAGGACCTGGCACAAATTTATTAAAGGGCCTTTGCTTCTTGGAGAGCTGAGGGGGGTCATCATGATGATTTTTTTGCCAGTATGTTTATTCAACTTTCCCTTCTGTTAAGAAACTTTCCACAGTATTGACACATATATCACTGGCAAATAAATGACCTTGACTCTTATACAGAATAGGTCAGCCTGGTGTAGACTGCTTTTGCAGCCATGAGGCAGAGGTCTCCATCAATCAAATATTGTTTCTAATCAATGAGGTAAGCACGTGTATTGAGAAGCTCAGGTATTGTGACCATCAGCAACTACTGCAGAAAAGCCTATGCTACACATGGCCCTGAAAAAGTGATAATGATGATGATGATGCCAGATATACTTTCATTGATATTTAAAATACAAACTGTCTTCTTCTGCTTCATCTTCAAGTATTGTACCTGATGGCGTAGAAGACCATGTCTCTCTACAACTTCTTGTCTGCAATACTGTTTATTAGTTCTGTTGTTAACATCTTTCCACACCATAATGTCAGACTGTCCAGTATCTGCTCTATTTGTCGCCCTGTATCTCTTTTCCCACCAGTCTTTCCTGTTGTCATGATATATTCCAGCTTTCTTCTTCTCATCACATGCCCGAAGAAAATGCATTGATGTCCTTCTTACATAAGGAATAAGTGCCATCTGTGCTTGGCCATTTTCAGGACATTCTCATTACTCTTTTCAGCTGTCTGTGGTATTTTTTAACATTTCATCTGTAAAACCAGATCTCTGGGGGCCTTGATTGCTTTTCCTGCTTGTTTACTAATTGTCCATGACTCACTTCCTTATGTCAGGTGTGGTTGTATATGACACTGAAGAAGTCAATTTCTTACTTCCATTGACAAAGAGTTGTTGCAACAAATTTTTTATCAAGTGAAAACTGTAAGTACACATTGAATGATTTTGAGACATACTGTCAGTAGGCTTTAACAGATTTACAGACAGACTATCTGTACACTATGGTTGATTTTGAGACATTCTGTCAATATCATCAATACCATCATCATCATTATTTTCCTTTGTGCTCCATACAGAGCATGGAGCCACAACTGCTGGTGGTTCCTTTACAGGAGGCCTGCACCAAGGGATGCTCATGCATTAGTGGTTTATGTGGAGATTTGTTTTATATGATGAGGTTGCTAGCACCATGCCCATCCTCATATTAGTCACCTTATACGACATGCCTAAGGAGGCAGTAATCCTATTCTTTGTTTGCCTTGTCAGAGGCCTCCAGGAACTTCTTTGTGATAATGGCAGTTGGTATTTCATTACTTATTTCCAAAGACATCCTGCAACATTCGTATATGACATCACATTACTGATGTTTTGTCCATAAGGTGCTCTTATGGCAGTAAACTGAAACTATGTTGTTGCTTATATGTTCGCAGGGTGCTCTAGTGACAGTAACAAGTGATGATCACCTTCACCTGTGGAATTTTAGACAAAAGCAGCCCAAGATTGTCCATTCACTAAAATTTCAGAGAGAAAAGTAAGTAAATGGAGATAATATCGAGATGTGTTTTTTTTAAATGAGTAGAGAATGTGTTAGAATGGTCTTTTCTGTCCAGAAAGGATTAGAAACCCGAGGTGCAAGAAACAATGCATCTCACAAAGGAATTAAAACTGCTTTTCTCCACAATGCCTAATGGTACAAGTGAACATACAGAGTAGAAGCAGTAATACATTCGGTAAATAGTGTTAAAGCCTAATTGCTGTGTGTTGAAAACACAATTCTTATAAGAAGAATATATGGTCCGACCAAAGTTAAATTGTACCAACAAATGGAAAATAAGAGCAAATAAGAGCTGTGCAGTTTTAAAATAAGTACCCTTCAGTTATCAATATTGTGAAGTTAAAGGTGCTGAGAAATGAAAGAATATTAAGAGGCAAGGAAATTCTGTACTTCACTGACTAAGGGGACAGAAAATATTTTCCAAAGTATTTTTCAGACTATGATATTCATGTGTCTTTGTTTACTGAGGTCTGACAACTGCTGACAAGTGATACAATTTCTGTGAAATGTGATTATTCAGAATTATCTCTCCCCCCCCCCCCCCCCTTTTTTTTTCAAAAATACTGCAATTTTCTTTTCTAAACTTATAATTTGCTACTGATATTTTTAAAAAGTTAACATCATACTGATAAAATATGTGATTTATATATTAAAGCAATTTACATCATTCTGATGAATTGTATGATTTAAGATATTTGAAAGCAGTTTACATCATTCTGATAAGTTATGTGAGTTATTTAACACATTAACTACCGAATTGAAAAACACACTGTGACCGAATTAAATTGTTTTCCCATTTTCATCCTGTAGGTGTTTGCACAAAGTAAGCTGTAGTTTTCGTAATTGTTTACAGATTTTTATGAATTACACGTCATTTTAAAGATAAATGAATGCACTATTACAATAAACACCGGTTGTAACTCTAATAGAGGTTGTTGCTATTTAACGGCCCTCCGATGGCCGAGGACTTGCAATATTTTCACAATTATGACTGCTTGCGCCCCATCTCTATCAAAATCACAATTTCAATCAATGTGCACACCGTTTTCACTCTTGTCCTCGTCGCTAGATCTATCAGTCAATTGTTGAAACCTGTTTCTATCCTATTCAGCCGTTAGACGAGATGTACACGCATTTTTTGTAGTCCTATCACTAGTTGCCACGGTAAACAGTTTTACACGATTTGGTAACTAACCCAAAACGCTGAAAAATATAAACATAATATCAATTTTCCAGTGTTCTACAACAACCATGCTTTGGGAATTTTTTTTCCGGTGGCAACTTAAAATCTCGAACCAGATCAGAAAGTTTTTAAGTACATTTTTCATTTGTTTTATTACTAAAATTAGATTGGCGCTCTGAGCGGCTTGCGGTCCAAATGTGATTATTTTGTGAGCCGCTGACAGCGGCTTGCAGTAGTTAATGTGTTAAGATATTTTGAAGCTGTTAGCATCACTCTTGATAAATTATGTGATTTATATTTTAACAGCAGGTTACATCATCCTGATAAATTATGTGATTTATTCCAATTGCTACAGGGTCTGACCACCTGCAGTGGTTTTCTGATTGTTTAAAAGGGTAGAGAGCTTAGAGGGAGAAAGGAGATGGAATATTATTCTAGTGTCTGATCAGTAATACTTGGCATGCCTGTCTGCAAGTTATGCCAGGATACATCAACCATACAATAATCTTGTTTCACTTCCACAGAATATCAAAGTGCCACCTGCCTTTCCAAAGCAAGTGGCTGTATGTGGGCACTGAAAGGGGCAATGTCCATGTGGTCAACATTGAGTCTTTCACCTGCTCTGGTTATATTATCAACTGGAACAAGGCCATTGAGTTGTAAGTAGTAGTCAGTCGTGCCAGAAGATTAACACCTTTATTTCTGTTCATTTAAAAAAAATATTTATGATTGTTAAGGTAACACTTCATTGCTGACACTGAAAAAGAATGTTGTTTGTTAAGGGTTTATACTAAGTAGTTTCCGGTGGGTCTCTGAGAAGACGAAGAAAAAGTAGATTAGCTCTCCTCAGGCATGTTGTGATGGGTTACTAATATGAGGTTGCACATGGGGCTGGGAAATCTTATCATTTTAAAAAAATTGCTGCAGAAATTGCCACTGCTAGTGTTTAAAGTGCTTAGGCACTTACAGGCATAAAGAGACCTCCAGTGTAAGAAAAGAGGAATGGTAATCCTATATATAAAATCCCAGCTTTTTCTGTCAGTGCGTAATGCTAAGGGATGCAACTTTGGTTGAAAGTTAGACATTAAATGTATTGTTTCCCTTATATGTACTCTCCCGAAAATAGTAACACATACCAAAGAAGAATGTGCTAATGACGGTGTACATGAACAGTTGTGCAAGTGTTGGTGTGCATGCGCCAATAAAATCTAACTGTGAACGGCGTGCATGTTCAGACTTTAACACCGGATTTAAAACAAATATTTATGTTTTGTAAAATTTCCACGTGTTCCCTTCTACAAATTGAGTGTAAGTAAAGACAATGGACAAAGAAACACCCCAAGAGCGTTGTATGTGCTTGAATCTTATACGTCAGCAAAGATGGCGCAGTCGCCAATTAAATGTTCACAACTAACATTGTTTTTCCAAAAGTATCTGAATAATTAAAATTGCAGTTAGGTATTGGTGCTTTTGAATTTAATTTCCGCCTTATTACGGGCTTTTACACTAGTGATGATATAAAAGAATAGTCATTAATGTAACATCATATTCTATATTGAAGTTATTAATATTTTTATTTTTATTTGTAAAAACAATGAGAATTGTATTGCAAGGCAGAAATGTAAAAAGGCAATTATGCCTATTTCTTTACTGTGATGAAATAAAGATTTGTTCGTTCGTTATTTTATTTTTTTGTTGGTTTTTTTTTTGTTCAGGTGTGTCTAAAATCTTACTTTATTGTTTTATTTTTAATGCCTTAAAAAAAAAACATCTTTTAATCTTTTAAGACCTATGATTACCATCCATCTGACCCCAATAGATCCAGTCAGTGAGTGATTATGTAATATTGTATAGCATCTTATTTTTTTCCAGTAAGAGAATTGGGGGGGGGGGGGGGGGGGTCTGTGGTGTCTGATAATACACAGGGAGAAAACAAAGATATTGAGAATAAATGCAGGAAACTTTAACAAGATTGTAGTGTAAGAAATACCACCACAAGATGTAGAACATATATATACCTTGGCAGCAATATAGACACAGTTGATATCAAAATAAGAATACAGAAGGCTACAGGAGCTTTCATGTATTGGAAAATAAATGGAGTGTCGTGAGAAATTCTAATCCACATATATAAATTAAAACGTAAATGTAAAGCCTAACAAATAACTTCAATAAAAGGAAAGAAGAATGGTAAAGAACAGTGCTGTCACAATGACTGTACTCGAAATCCCCCTTGTTTTCTACTTCGTCTGCAAATTGTAACGTTTCACGTTGATAGTAAAAGCCTACTGCTGCAATACCCGCCTTCTACGATAAAACATGTGCTGCATTTCTAAGAAAAACCTTGAGATACGCAGGTTGACCTAGATTTAAAATTCCATTCATGTCTTTTTATACACTACGTTACCTAAAACGAAAGACAGATGGACTAAAGATAGAAAGAAGGGAGGGCTGAAAGCGGGGACGCAGGCAATACTACCACAGTCGCGCGATACACAATTACTACCATCACGCGTGTAAGGCCACAAGCACTAGCTTTTTTTCAAATCGACAGTGATAAAAAACACTACCCATACCAGAGTTAGGTTTTAAAATCCTGAAAAACGCTTATTAGGAAATATGACATTATACTGGTTTACGTTTGAAAACATTACAGTACCCAGACACCACATCGTTTTCGAAGTAAACAGGAGGTAGAAGAAAGTGCATATTTTGAACGCAGCCACTTAGCTCCTTTAAATTTGTATATTTGGGTTCCTTAGGACTTGCTGACAAAAAATATGTTAAACGTTACGCAAATAGTCTAGGAATTACCAAATTATAGCCAAAAGAAATAGTGGGGGATGTCAGACAACACCCAAATCAGAATCGCTCAGTGGCAGATTTTCACCCCACCATTGTACGGGAAATAGGCTGACATGTTACCTCCTAGATTGGCGGAAAATAAATGTAAGGCTAAACACGATTAGTCGGACTATAAATACTACTTCTTCGTTGTCAGGGGAAACAGGAGTAGGAGTACTTTTTTTCAAACGATTGGGTAGACATGGCACGATTGGTTAGACCTGCCAATATAGTCAATTAGAGGCGTCAGGTCACCACCACACTTGCAAATAAACTTACTACAGAACCAGTGCGTTGAGCACCAGTGCATATTTTTCTAAATAAAAGCCTGGGACATCGGCAGATCGAAATTGTGTTATATTCAGTGCCAGTCAACGTAATTCTGTATTATTTCCATGAATTGTGGTAAGCTTGAAATATTTGATATCTTTTAATGAAAATTGAATGTAAATTGATAATTTATGTCTGTATATATGTGTGGTTCAGTAGCGAACATGAGGTAAAGCCTATAAAATGCTCCAGCCTGAACAGAAGGTGTCGGAGGAAAGTAAAACTACATGGAATTGCCAACCAGTACACTGACACCTATATTATTGACTAGAAAGAAATAATGCTGGAATTGCAGAGGCGTAATAACCATTAGGGAGGAATATACTGGTGAAAATTGTTTCAGATGAAGATAGCAGTTGGCCTACCGCTCTGAACTCAGTGTTTGTTATGTATTGTGCTCAGTGTAGAAATAGAGTATAAATTAGTTCTGAAGTAGGAGGTACAACCTTCTTGTTTCAGGGACCGTGGTCCAAAAGTTATTGAGCAGCACCTGGTCAGAGCTTTGCTGAATCCAGAGGCGGACAGCATACTCCTTGGTCCATATAGCAAACAGTGAGGTGTCTCCAGAATACAGGGAGGCTATCGAGCAGAGGAGTCCTTTCCTGCCGCCATCACGAAAGATAAGACTATGTGGCCAGCGGAGCTCAACATTATGTAACCCCATCTTAAACTGACATTGTATAAAAAATAAGAGGGGAAATTAATTGTTTTAACTGATTCCGTACGTAATTATTTTCAGCTCTGGACGGAATTATTTTTAAGCCCCAAAAATTTACACATACATAATTTACGTTTACTGACAATGTGTGTCTAATCATGAGTTAAGTATAACATATTATATATCAAATTAAAGTACATTGGATGAACAATATAAATCCATATGTCTTTCTAGCTAATTTTATGTTATGTTTATGTTATAACAGATAACATGTACACGGAAAAAAGATAACTTGAAATTTTGAACAAAAATTTTCGACTTACGTAAGGCTTGTAACATAAATTGTTATCACAATACAGTTTCACTGCTCTCTTTGTGCAGGTAATCCATTTAGAAACACAGAAAAAGTAAGAAAGTTATGGTTGATCACACAGTTTGTTCACTGTTCACATATTAGTAACATATCCTGTGTGTTTTTCGGCCATTATGGCGATACGACAAAACACGATTAAAGATGAAGATAAATGTGAAAAAATCCGTTCAAACGCAAATAAAAGACGTTGAAGCTTGTTGAAATTTGCCCAGTTTTGTGTTTACTTCCGTTCGAGATAAATTCCGGGCAGTATAAAATATCAGAATAGAAAAAAAACAATGAAATAAATCAGCGTCTTTTAAAAGATCTTACGTCTACAGCGTTCGGCCTTTGCGTCTATTATTAGATCTTGCGTACGGAATCAGTTAATGCCAGGAACTGAGAACATCTCCAATACTAGTTCCAACAGAAACAAACACTTGAAGTCATGATGACAAATACCAACATAGCTTGAAATACAAAACCAGTATTACCTCATTTTACTACTACACAACTGACACACATAGGATAATGTTAATAAAATATGTCACTACAAGATTCAGATTGATAAATTCTGTACATATAACTTGTAATTAAAATTGATTGTGATTCCTGGTTCACTTTGTATTTGAATCAGGACACATATATATATTAATGAAAAGTACTTAATACATATTGATATTTGAAAATTTACCAGTGACTCATTTAAGATAGTCTCATAGAGTGTTATATGTATGTGAGTGTCAAACTGTTGTCAAGTGTGGTGGAATAAATTAAATTGTTTATCTGTCTGTTATTGTTGTGACTTACACTTCATCATTTACAAAACCCTAGACATTCAACGTAGTCATCACAATATTCCAGAATAATTCTGACTGAGGTATAAATATGTGGTAGCAAGTAAGGTCATCTGTAATACACTACCCTTATTAGATACAGATACCTTCACAGCTGATCTCAGTCAGTACACTAAGTCCCCTATAAATATTTATAATATCCCACTTTACCACATATATTGGGGTCTCGCTCTCGGGATTTTGAATCTTTCCCTATTAAAAATATTGGGGGTAATTCACTTCAGGTAATAATAGAAATTAAAAAGTATCCTTGGGTGAAAATAAATAACGTTGAGCTCTCAGTGCCTGTAGTGTCCTTAGATAATTATTGATAGATTGAATTGTTACATTTACATGTTAGACAATGGCCGACTTGGCAAAATTTCGATCTGCTGCTGTACAGACTGCGAAAGAGTTAGGAATGGACGGGCAAATTATGATTTCTTATGTCACTGCTGAATGTGACAAATATATTGAACGGGAAGAAAGAAGATTAGAAAAAGAGGCCGAAAGAAGGTTAGAGGCTGAGACTAAGAGGCTGCAATTTGAGGCTGAGGCTGAGGCTAAGAGGTTGCAGATTGAGGCTGAGGCTAAGAGGTTGCAGATTGAGGCTGACAAAGAGGCTAAAGCATTGGAAGCCGAGGAAAGAAGATTAGCTGCAGAAAGAGAAGAGAAGAAATTAGCTGCAGAAAGAGAAGAGAAGAAATTAGCTGCAGAAAGAGAAGACAAGCGATTGACTGCAGAGAGGGAAGCAGAAAAGGAGGAGAAGAGATTACAAAGGGAACATGAGCTACGATTAAGGGAGTTTGAGTTTCAAGGCCATGCTCCTGAAAATGGTGCCAGTCCCTTTACCTCTGATGCCACTGCTAGCCAGGGAGCCTCAACCTCAGCTATGAATTTTCATTTAGATCATTTTGTTGAGAAAGACGATGATATTGAGAGCTATCTAAATAGATATGAACTATTGGCTACCACATATGGGTTAGAGAGAGAAAGGTGGAGCTTAAAGTTATCTCAAGGTCTTCGTGGGGCAGCTTATGAAGTTTTTGCCAAAATGAGCAGAGGTGATCAGGAAAATTATGACATGCTAAAGCAGGCTCTTTTGTTAAGATATGAAAAGAACGCCGAATTTTATAGGAAAAAATTTAGGAATGCTAAACTACTGTCAGGTGAAACCTACCACCAGTTCTCTGCACGAATAGAGACATACCTGGAGAAATGGACTTCTCTGGGGAAAACCCAAGATCTTAAGGAAATGGTCCTTATAGAACAATTAAGAGAGTCCATGGCTCCAGACCTGAGAAAGTTTCTCATGGAACAAGGTGCAGAGAGGCTGGGTGAGTTGCTAAATGTTGCTGAAAGGTATCAAGCAGCTCAGGCAGAGGTATCAGGTAACAAAAAGAAACAGTTGGAAAATTTTAGGGCACCACAGAACTTTAATAAATTTGATCCTAGAGATCAAAACAAAGGTAAGCACCAGTTTGATAGGCCACGGTATGACAATAAAAATAAAACCCCACAATTCGATGAAAGGAAATATGATGAAAGAAAATCTTTCAACCAAGGAAAAAGGTGGTGTAAAAATTGTAAGATGAACAATCATGACACTGACCATTGTAGAAGGAAACCTCCTCATTGTGCTGCTATGACATCTGGGAAAAAGGAAAAAAAGGTCAAACCTGCAGAACTACAGGAACCATACCATCCCCCAGTGTGTGAAGATGTCATCTGTAATGGTGTCACTATAAGGTGTTTATATGATACCGGTTTAGATTACGATTCCGTTGTGAGTTCTCACCTGGTGCAGGCCGATCAATACACCACAGAAACAGTGGAGATTCAAACTGCAACCAAGGATGTAGCTACCATGACACTTCCCGTCGCCCGGATAAAGGTGAAAACGCGATATGTGGAAGGAATCATAAAAGCAGCAGTGATAAATGAGCCAATCTACCCTCTGATATTGGGGTGTAGATATGTCTTCTTGGGGAATCCCAAGAGACCTGTGATATTGGCAACAGTGCAGACCAGATCACAGTCTAAAAAGGAGGAGGATAATCCAATAAATACTCATCCAGATGAGATGAGGAAGGCACAGGCTGAGGACAAAACACTCAAGCCGTGTTTCAAGAAGTTGCCCAAATCTCATACACCTCCAGGCAAGGGAGAATTTTATATGAAGAACAAACTGATTTATAGGAAGGCTGGATCTGAATCCAATGGTCACGGACAGCTGGTCCTTCCCACTTCATATAGGACTAAAGTGTTGGAACTAGGGCATGCGATTCCCTTCAGTGGTCATATGGGGATCAGCGCAACAGGACAGCGTATAGCTTGTCACTATTTCTGGCCAGGAATAACTGAAGATATCAAACGATATGTAAAATCCTGTCCAGAGTGCCAACGAGTAGCACCTAAACATTGGACGGCACCAGCAACTCTGGGGGAAATGCCCATAGTGGGAACACCCTTTGAGAGAGTTGCCGTGGATCTTGTGGGACCTCTCACCCGAACCAAGAGAAGGAACAGCTACATTCTGACTCTGGTGGACACTTGTTCTATGTGGGGAGAGGCGGTAGCCCTGTCATCGATTGATTCTAAACATGTGGCAGAGGCATTGCTCACAATTTTCACAAGGTTAGGCTTTCCCAATCAAATCTTGACTGAAAATGGCTCTCAGTTCAAGGGGAAACTAACTGAAGAAGTTTTCAGGATCTTCCAGGCCAAACACTTCCATTGTAGTGTGTATCACCCCCAAGGGAACGGCCAAGTGGAAAGATTTAATGGCACGTTGATGTCGATCCTGAGAAAGTTGGCACACGAAAAACCAGATACATGGGACCAGTACCTGCACGCCGCCCTCTTTGCTTATCGGGAGGTACCCCATAGTTCAACCGGTATGGCCCCGGCAACATTATTGTTTGGAAGGCCAATAAAAGGTCCACTTGAAGCGCTGTTAAGAACGTGGACAGATGAAAAGGCAGAGGAAAATATTACATCCTCATACCAATATGTGAATGAGTAGACCACTCGTTTAAAAACTGGCTGGAAACTTGCAAATGAAAATTTGAAACAAGCCAGGAAGAAACATACTGCCTATTATAACAGGAAGGCGAAAGACAGAGATTTGGCTGTGGGAGAGAGGGTACTGCTTCTTCTACCCGGTAGTCAGAATAAGTTACAAATTGGATGGCAAGGTCCATATACAGTTCTAGAGAAGGTGTCTAGAACAAATTATAAGATAGATAAGAAGGGGAAAGAAAAAATCTATCATGTGAATCTCCTGAAGAAATATTTGGAAAGAGAACATCAGGAAGAGACACACCTGTTGACCTTGTCCATTGCCATGGAGATGAAAAAGGAACCACTTTCATCATTTGAATATCCATTACACCCCTGTGAGACAGCGGCACAGGTGAAAATCAGTACACATTTAACGAAAACTCAGAAAGAGAGAGTACAACAGGTTCTAGATAAGCATGCAGAGGTGTTAACAGACCGACCAGGACATACAAACTTATTGGAATATGATATGAAGCTGATAGACCCCACACCTGTCTGTATGAAACCCTATTCGATTCCTTTTGCTAAGGAGAAAGCTTTGAAGGAAGAGATAGACTATTTGTTGAAGGAAGGAATTATTTCACACAGTGAATCTTCGTATAGTTCCGGTGTTGTACTCCTAAGGAAGCCCTCTGGAGAACATAGACTCTGTATAGATTACAGGAGACTGAATGCTATTACAGAAGGACAGGTGGATCCATTGCCGGATACAAATCAGTTGTTTGCCAGGCTAAATAAAGCTAAATATTTCTCAAAAGTGGATCTGAGTAAAGGATACTATCAGATTCCAGTAAAGCCTGAGGTTAGACCATACCTAGCTTTTAGTACCTCAGAAGGACACTATGAGTTTAACAGATTGCCATTTGGATTGAAGAATGCGCCTAGTGTCTTCTCTAGAATGATGAGAAAATTATTGGACCCTCTGAATAATCCATGTATCACAAATTTCATGGATGATATCCTTATAGCAACAGAAACATTTGAGGAGCACATTGATTCTCTGAACATGCTGTTTAATCGACTTAGGGAAGCGAATTTAACAGCCCGACCAACCAAATGTTGCGTTGGATGTAAAGAATTGGAATTCTTGGGACACACAGTTTATCAGGGAAACATGACCCCTGACCCAAAGAATTTAGAGAAACTAAAGAAAGCCCCGAGACCACAAACCAAGAAAGACGTGAGATCCTTTGTCTCATTATGTGGTTTCTACCAAAAGTATATCAAAAACTTTAATTCCATATGTGCACCGTTAACTGATTTGACACGAAAGGGAAATCCAGATCGAATTACATGGACACCACAATGTGAAATGGCTTACCAGGAATTGAAGGAAAAGCTCACAAGCAAACCTATTTTGAAATTACCTGACTTAAGTCAAGAATTCATAGTAAGGACGGATGCCAGTAATATTGGGTTAGGTGCAACTCTGCTACAGAGATCAGATGCATTGGATGGGGAATTAAGCCCAGTGGCATATGCTAGCAGAAAGTTGAATAAAGCTGAAACCAACTACTCAACTAGCGAAAAAGAATGTCTTGCAGTAATATGGGCGATAAAGAAATTCAATATTTATCTGTATGGGAAGGCATTTAAGTTGCAAACGGACCACAAACCCTTGTCGATTCTAGCACAGGCTAGGCATGAAAACTCGAGATTACTCCGTTGGTCCTTATTGATGCAGCCATTTGAGTTTAGCATAGAGTATATAAGTGGAAAAACAAATCTGGGAGCGGATTTTTTAAGCCGCCATCCATGTGATGAGAATCACCCTAAACTCCAGGAAAAATAATAAATTTCTCTATGTGTATATAGAATTATAGACTGACATATAACGTCTGTTTTAAGTGGGGAGGATTTGTCGTGAGAAATTCTAATCCACATATATAAATTAAAACATAAATGTAAAGCCTAACAAATAACTTCAATAAAAGGAAAGAAGAATGGTAAGGAACAGTGCTGTCACAATGACTGTACTCGAAATCCCCCTTGTTTTCTACTTCGTCTGCAAATTGTAACGTTTCACGTTGATAGTAAAAGCCTACTGCTGCAATACCCGCCTTCTACGATAAAACATGTGCTGCATTTCTAAGAAAAACCTTGAGATACGCAGGTTGACCTAGATTTAAAATTCCATTCATGTCTTTTTTATACACTACGTTACCTAAAACGAAAGACAGATGGACTAAAGATAGAAAGAAGGGAGGGCTGAAAGCGGGGACGCAGGCAATACTACCACAGTCGCGCGATACACAATTACTACCATCACGCGTGTAAGGCCACAAGCACTAGCTTTTTTTCAAATCGACAGTGATAAAAAACACTACCCATACCAGAGTTAGGTTTTAAAATCCTGAAAAACGCTTATTAGGAAATATGACATTATACTGGTTTACGTTTGAAAACATTACAGTACCCAGACACCACATCGTTTTCGAAGTAAACAGGAGGTAGAAGAAAGTGCATATTTTGAACGCAGCCACTTAGCTCCTTTAAATTTGTATATTTGGGTTCCTTAGGACTTGCTGACAAAAAATATGTTAAACGTTACGCAAATAGTCTAGGAATTACCAAATTATAGCCAAAAGAAATAGTGGGGATGTCAGACAACACCCAAATCAGAATCGCTCAGTGGCAGATTTTCACCCCACCATTGTACGGGAAATAGGCTGACATGTTACCTCCTATTTGATTGGCGGAAAATAAATGTAAGGCTAAACACGATTAGTCGGACTATAAATACTACTTCTTCGTTGTCAGGGGAAACGGGAGTAGGAGTACTTTTTTTCAAACGATTGGGTAGACATGGCACGATTGGTTAGACCTGCCAATATAGTCAATTAGAGGCGTCAGGTCACCACCACACTTGCAAATAAACTTACTACAGAACCAGTGCGTTGAGCACCAGTGCATATTTTTCTAAATAAAAGCCTGGGACATCGGCAGATCGAAATTGTGTTATATTCAGTGCCAGTCAACGTAATTCTGTATTATTTCCATGAATTGTGGTAAGCTTGAAATATTTGATATCTTTTAATGAAAATTGAATGTAAATTGATAATTTATGTCTGTATATATGTGTGGTTCAGTAGCGAACATGAGGTAAAGCCTATAAAATGCTCCAGCCTGAACAGAAGGTGTCGGAGGAAAGTAAAACTACATGGAATTGCCAACCAGTACACTGACACCTATATTATTGACTAGAAAGAAATAATGCTGGAATTGCAGAGGCGTAATAACCATTAGGGAGGAATATACTGGTGAAAATTGTTTCAGTTGAAGATAGCAGTTGGCCTACCGCTCTGAACTCAGTGTTTGTTATGTATTGTGCTCAGTGTAGAAATAGAGTATAAATTAGTTCTGAAGTAGGAGGTACAACCTTCTTGTTTCAGGGACCGTGGTCCAAAAGTTATTGAGCAGCACCTGGTCAGAGCTTTGCTGAATCCAGAGGCGGACAGCATACTCCTTGGTCCATATAGCAAACAGTGAGGTGTCTCCAGAATACAGGGAGGCTATCGAGCAGAGGAGTCCTTTCCTGCCGCCATCACGAAAGATAAGACTATGTGGCCAGCGGAGCTCAACATTATGTAACCCCATCTTAAACTGACATTGTATAAAAAATAAGAGGGGAAATTAATTGTTTTAATGCCAGGAACTGAGAACATCTCCAATACTAGTTCCAACAGAAACAAACACTTGAAGTCATGATGACAAATACCAACATAGCTTGAAATACAAAACCAGTATTACCTCATTTTACTACTACACAACTGACACACATAGGATAATGTTAATAAAATATGTCACTACAAGATTCAGATTGATAAATTCTGTACATATAACTTGTAATTAAAATTGATTGTGATTCCTGGTTCACTTTGTATTTGAATCAGGACACATATATATTAATGAAAAGTACTTAATACATATTGATATTTGAAAATTTACCAGTGACTCATTTAAAATAGTCTCATAGAGTGTTATATGTATGTGAGTGTCAAACTGTTGTCAAGTGTGGTGGAATAAATTAAATTGTTTATCTGTCTGTTATTGTTGTGACTTACACTTCATCATTTACAAAACCCTAGACATTCAACGTAGTCATCACAATATTCCAGAATAATTCTGACTGAGGTATAAATATGTGGTAGCAAGTAAGGTCATCTGTAATACACTACCCTTATTAGATACAGATACCTTCACAGCTGATCTCAGTCAGTACACTAAGTCCCCTATAAATATTTATAATATCTCACTTTACCACATGGAGGTCAAAAGAAATCAGGCCTAACACAAAAATCTGAATTTTCAATTCAAGTGTCAATCCTATTGTATGGCTCTGAAACATGGAGAACAACAAAAAAAAAAACAACCAAAAAGCTTCAGAGTTTCATAAATGGGTGCTTGCTTTGAATAGGAAGATTGAAGTGATATGACAAGATCACTTATGTGGAACTGATGACAAGAACCGGACAAGTGCTGGTGGAACAAAGAGATGAGAAGAAGATGCTGCAGGTAGATAGGACACACATTAAGGAAACCTGATGATAGCATTACCAGGCAGTCCTTGTTGTGGAATCCCCAGGGTAAGAAGGTGGGTAAGAGAGATAGAGAGAGGCCAAGTAACACTTGCAGAAGAGGGCTGGGGACAGATATGAGGGATATAAAGAAGACATGGAGAGGCCTTGAGCTGATGGCACAGGACAGGAATAGTTGGCATAAGTTTGTTGAAGGTCTATGCTCCTTGGGGAGCTGAAGGGTGATTAAATAAATGAAAGAATGAAAGAGAAAGAGGAGGACTGCAGTAAGGCAATGATAAAACAGGTTGGTTTAAAAATAATAGGTCATATGTGTCTCAATAGGACAAATGACAAATTGCCTACCTTACAGGATCTTCAACAGGGACAGTAAACATAAATAATAGAGACAAGAAAGTGAGAACTAAGCTGAATGTATAAGAAAAGTGAATAAAACAAAATATCGGCCATAAATGCTAGCTGCTGTTGTCACTCTCCTGGCTTGTATCATTTTTATTTTTTTTTTTTTAATGTGCATGTCTGATTTCAAGACTGGTTAAAGTGCTACCCTCTTGCGGCAAACGTGCTGGGTTTGAAACACGATGGTGACCTGCTCAGTCTACCCAGCTGTAAATGGGTACCTGACTCTGCTCATGAGTTAAGGAAGACAAAGGCAGCGAGAAAGGGAATTGGTCATCCCCCACCTCTTGAAGCCGAACTTAGTAAAGTGCAGTCTCTAACACTTGAGTCTCCTATGGCAGTATCTACTATTGGACTACCGACCTACCTTAATTCTGAATGTCTTTTCTTTACTCTTTTGACTTATTTGTCCAGGACGAACAGCTTGTGATCATAATGCTGGCAACATCATTGTCCTTGTGAAGCTTACATTAACCAATTTTTATTAACCCATTTATTTCCAGCATGTTTAAATTTTCTGTAGCAGTAACTTGCCGAGTAAGGGTAAAGGATCCCGTTACATGCCAATTGAGGGAATATGGTGTTAGGCCAATATTTTCTTGACCATCGGCACACTAGGGGTGATGTGGTCAGCATCACGCTGGGCACCTTAACCTTCCCAGAGTTACTCTGGTACCCAATTCATGAGGCTAGGTCGGCCCCAGAGCCGTTTGCGGTCTTAAAAAATCCCCCCTCAACTGGGGATCGAACCATGGACCACTGAGCTAGGAAGCCAGTGCACTAACCACTGCATTACCGTGGCTCCTAGTAGCTGGGCTTTTAAACAAGCAGCAGTTCTGTGGCCAGAATGTGCTTGTCTGTCAAGTGTTACATAAGAGCATCGTTTGGGAGCCCTACTATGGTTTGAAAAGAGAATGGCATGTGGATCAAATGTACAGCTTGTATCAATTCACTGTAGTACCAACAAAAAAAAATGTGAACGTGAACATGCCAGGGTTGCCCTGTATAGTGCCCGAGGGGAGTCTCTAAAGAGACAGAGAAAGAATAGGACTACTTCACCGTTAGGGATGTCTTACAAGGTGAATAATATGAAGTTGTGAGTGGGACTGGCAGGCTCATCATGTAAAACAAATAGCCACAGAAACCACTACTGCTAGAGCATGTGAATGTTTAGTGATGGCTTCCTGCGGTGGAACCAGCTGTATTGGTGGTTCCATGCTCCATATGGAATGCGAAGGAAAATGATGATGAGGATGATGATGCCAGGGTTACGATGAAGCCAAAATGCATGATTAAAACAGTGTTTGAGCTGTAGAGCAAGTTGTAACGCTAACATAGGGAAACTTAGCCATCATTTTTTTCCCCCATAACTTCATTCAATTTTTGTTCATATAAGGTCCAGAAAAACTCATCCTGGCCCTGTTGTCCATTTGAGTGATAACCCAGTGGATCCAAGTAAAGTAAGTTTTTTTATGTTTTGCCATGTTCAATTTTATTATAAATCAACGCAGCAAACCCTTGAACCTGGTGCGTGTTGAGTTTTAAGTCCAGACACAGGGCATAATTCTGTTGGATTAGTTTTCACTTGTTATGAAAAAGTAGCATCATCACATAAATTTTTTTAAAAATTCTTGTTAAAAACATATTTCCATTCTCGTATTTAGGTTAAAAAAAAATGCCTGTCTCTTGGGAAGTAGCACCAAAAAATAATGCAAGATGTATTTTTATATCATTGAAAATCCTTCAGGTATTTTTTTTCTTTCATAATGTGGTCTTATTAAGCAATTTATTTGTGTAATTCAGGCTATGTATCTTGGTTTTAAAAAGGATATCTTTATGTGTCCATCTTTAACTGTGCAACACAAAACATTCATTTAAATTTTGTTTTTAATCAGTATGATTTAAGCTTCATTCCAGCTCTACAGTTGATGACAGATCTCACCAGTAAGTGGTTAAGGGGACATTCAGCTGCTACAAAATCCACCCAGTACATATGAGGTTGTACATGAGGCTGGAACCTCAACTTCAACAGAAACCACACCTGCAAGCGCATGTGCTTTGGTGCAGGCTTTGTGCAAGGAGGCCAGCTGCAGTTGTGGCTGTATGCTCCATAAGGAGCAAAAAAAAGAAGAGGATGATAATGAGGATGATTTGAACTGCATGTAGTCCAAGTCTTAATTCATTTTGGATGACAGTTTACTTTGTTGAGAAGAAAATAGGTGCAGGATGAAGACAACTCAAATATACCAAGAGCTTGGGGAATTATACAAAATAAATATCAGACAAACACAAAGGTTATGTCCTCAGCACTCCTAAGAAATAAAGAAGTAGAAAACTAGACACCAGAAAAACAACAGACGCAAGTGGCCCACCCAGGACCTTCCGTGTGACAACCCCGCCTAGCTATGCAAGGGAATCACACTATCCTCCCTGCCATCTAGGCATCACCAAAAATGATGCTTTGATGACGGGTCATTAGTGTGACCCGCAACACATAACACCGGAGGTTTACCATGGGCAGTCCATAAAGAATGACAGCAAGAACTAACACCATAGACCCAAATTACATCTGTTTCAGACCTGAACAATGTCGTGGACTTAATGGATCATGAAGATGTTGCTGCACAAAGAGCTATTCATGAGCTCCCATCTTACCTTCATTTCCTCACAGTATTAATATATATTAAGTGTTGCATAAATGCTACTAGCCACCTCCAGTCATAGCTGACTATGGGAATGATGTGCCCTTGTTGATAATGCTCAGTTGCTTATTTTGTTCCTGGTGTTCTTTTTGACGTGTTCTTTTTGACGTGTTCTTTTCTCTTCTGTTTGTTATATGGGCCTCTTTTCACCCAATCCAATGCAGTGGTGTAGGGAGTATCTCCACTTGGGATGATCAGCAGGTTTATTCTTCCAGGATGCTGGATTTATGTCCAGTGCCTTCATATCTTTCTTGCACACAACTTTGAACCTTAGCTGCAGTCACCCAACTATTCTTTTGCCATCTGCCAGTTCTCCATAGAAATTATCTTTGGGGATTGTGGCGTTACTTTATGGTGTGCAGTGTGAGGAATAGAATTTACACATTCTATTTTGACCTAGTAGGTTCATTCATCCCAGCGCTCACAGAGAGTAAAATACACAGTTCAACGACTCCGGTTCTGTTGCACATAGAACTGAAGTTTAATTATGTAAAATACGTATTCTGCTCCCGAGAAACAGTCAAATGTTATTTAGGATCCATTTAACATCATATGTATGAGAACATGTCATCTACCCGTCTCAAGTCAGCTACAGTTTCATCATCTGATAAATCGACACACACACGACACTATCTTTCATAAATACTTCACTGTTAATACATCAGGCATTCTACTATTCTGAGAAGCCATGTACAATATCAGAATATGTCTGTAATCGCCGACATCAAATGAAATATGGGAGCAGTAACATATGCTGCAGTCGCCCAACTATTCTTTTGCCATCTGCCAGTTGTCCTTAGAAATTCTCTGTGGCGATGCGACCATCTTCCACGTCACAAACATGGCCAAGCCAACGTAATCTGTGCTGTCTAAGCAGTGTACATATGCTTTGAAGGCCAGGGTGTGACAGCACTTTAACATTGGTCACTGTGTCCTTCCAGAAAATACCAAGGATGTGGTGTAGACACTGTAGATGAAAGGTATTGAGACTTTTTTCTTTCTTAGATAGGTTGTCCATGTCTGGATCTAAAACATGGAGAACAACAAAAAAACAACAACCAAAACGCAACAGACTTTAATAAATGGGTGCTTGCCTAGAATAGGAGGATTGAAATGGTATGACAAGATCACTAATGTGGTACTGATGACAAGAATCAGACAAGTGCCAGTGGAACAAGAGATGAGAAGAAGGTGGTGAAGATGGATATGACACATTGAGGAAACCTGTTGATAGCATCACCAGGCAGTCCTTGTTCTGGAATCCCCAGGGTAAGAGAGGTAGAGGGAGACTAAGAAACACTTGGAGAAGAGAACTGGAGACAGACATGAAGAAGACAAGGAGATACCTTTAGCTGATGGCGTGGGGCAGACAAGACTTGGCATATGTTTGTTGAAGGTCTATGCTCCTTGGAGAACTGTAGAATGATGATGATACATAAATGTTTTGTTTATTCTTTCTTTGATAATCAGCTGCTCATAGGGTTTGAATGTGGTGCCATCGTCTTCTGGGACCTGAAGATCAAGTCTGCTGAATATAGATATAACTCCCAGGAGGTTAGTTGCAGGGATAGCACAAATATTCTGTTTTAAGTGGGTTTTGAGAAAGAAGTAGAAAGACATTAACACATTAACTACCGAATTGAAAAACACACTGTGGCCGAATTAAATTTTTTTCCTATTTTCATCCTGTAGGTGTTTGCACAAAGTAAGCTGTAGTTTTCGTAATTGTTTACATATTTTTATGAATTACACGCCATTTTAAAGATAAATGAATGTACTATTACAATAAACACCGGTTGTAACTCTAATAGAGGTTGTTGCTATTTAACGGCCCTCCGATGGCCGAGGACTTGCAATATTTTCACAATTATAACTGCTTGCGCCCCATCTCTATCAAAATCACAATTTCAATCAATGTGCACACCGTTTTCACTCTTGTCCTCGTCGCTAGATCTATCAGTCAATTGTTGAAACACGTTTCTATCCTATTCAGCCGTTAGACGAGATGTACACGCATTTTTTGTAGTCCTATCACTAGTTGCCACAGAAAACAGTTTTACACGATTTGGTAACTAATCCAAAACGCTGAAAAATATGAACATAATATCAATTTTCCAGTGTTCTACAACAACCATGCTTTGGGAATTTGTTTTCCGGTGGCAACTTAAAATCTCGAACCAGATCAGAGAGTGTTTCAGTACATTTTTCATTTGTTTTATTACTAAAATTAGATTGGCGCTCTGAGCGGCTTGCGGTCCAAATGTGATTATTTTGTGAGCCGCTGACAGCGGCTTGCGGTAGTTAATGTGTTAAATGTGTGTGCATTTAAAATGTAATTTTTGAATAGAATGTGTTTTGCAATTTTTTTTTTTAGATTGTATGTACTATGAAAGATTGTATGTTGTAAGTTTTAGAAAGGATGTTTCCAAAGCAAGAGGTCGGTATGGCATGGAAAGAAGTCAAAAGTTAGTGAATAAATAAGTAGCCTCTTGTTTTTTTTATTTATTTCCCTTAAGCACAACATAATTTTTGTTTAGCAGAACAATAACTAGGGAAGAAAGAAATAATTCAATTATTACTGAAGCTTTAATCATTGTATTAATTAGGCTGCTCTTTCACTGTGCTGTAGCAGAAGAGTCCTTTTCATAACCCTTGGCAAAGTTTAACTCAAAAGTATAAATAGTTTTACGGCATCACAAATGCTCACCTGTCAGCTTGTAAGATTAATATAAAACAGTTTTTGCTTGTGGTTTTATAAAACCACTGCTTAATGTGTGTGTTAAACGTTGCTATTGCTGTACATTTTTTACTAAATTAGTCCCCATGGCATCTTTTGAATACAAGTGTTTAGAGACATATTTAAATGTATAGGCCTATAAAAAAATAACCACTCACATACCCAGTCAAGTTTATCTAAGTGTATAAAAAGGCAAAGAAAGAATGTACGTTACTGCTCCCTTAGGCATGGTGTAAACCAACGGGCTGATCACCCGTTTGCCAGTCACTTCGATTACGGAAACAACAGCAAATGGATTGATTTGCCGTTGCCCTAAAGACGCCAATAGGCGTGATGGGAAACAATGGCAAAGAAAACCTATCTGCTGTTGCCCTAAGACGCCACTAGGCGTAATAGCCACTGACTGCTTTGACGGTCGGTGGCTAAGGACGGAAGAAGAAGAAGGCATGGTGTAAGAAGCAACTAATACGAGGCTGGCAACTTCTTCACGTAAAACAAATTGATACACCTTACCACGACAAGGGAGCTGCAGTAGCGCAGTGGTTAGTGCACTCGCTTCCTAGCTCGGTGGTCCATGGTTTAATCCCCAGTTGAGGTGGGAATTTTTAGACCGCAAACGGCTCAGGGGTCGACCCAGCCTCATAAATTGGGTACCAGAGCAACTCTTGAAAGGTTAAGGTGGCCGGCGTGATGCTGACCACATCACCCCTAGTGTGCCGATGGTCAAGAAAATACGGGCCTAACGCCATATTCCCAATATGCCTCAAGGGGCGTGTAACGGGATCCTTTACCCCTTTCTTACCACTACAAGAGCTCATAAATGCTTTGGTGCAGGCTTCCTGGAAGAGGACCAGCTGCAATAGTTGTTCCATACAGTCGGCCTTAGGGATTTTTCAAGGTGGCATGACATCATTTCCTCCTGCCCTCTGCAGTACTGTATACTCTTACGAGAGCCAATTTCATGATGTTAAGTTGAAGCACACTATAATTTCTGCAAGTAATGTTCAGTTTAGCATTTTGCAAGAAACATACTTCATTCATGTTTTCAAATTTGTGTGTAATTCTTTTTCTTTATTCTGTTTTTGAAAAAGGAAAAATATAGACATGTAGGGGGAAAAAATCAGTTTCCTGTATCAAAATATGTTTTTTACTTTGAAATTTTGTTTCATTTTTCTTGTTCTTTTACAATTTAAAGGTTTTAATTTTTTCTTAAAAGTAAATTTTGGTGCCACCCCCAAGTTGGCGCCTATGGTAGTCACCCCATTTGCACTGCCCAAAGAGCCGACCCTGGTTATCTACTCCATAAGTGGTGAAAAAGAAATGATGATGAATAAAGTATATGAAAGTGCTAGCTTACATTTAGAAACACATTATTTTCCAGCATACATTACTATTGAAACCACATTACTGTTTAATAAGCTTAAACCTAGGCCTATATATAAACATTGAATATTAAAACTCATACTTTGCTCGTGATTTTAAAACAGTATGCTTATTTTAGAATATAATTTGTTTTATGAAACTGAGACTAAATTCACTGGTATTTTAACCAATGGCCATTAATAGACTTTTTATTATAAATTTAATATAGCTGTGCATGATAGGTTAAATATGGATCACGGCCTAAATAATTTATAGACCAAATAGGTGCTCATATATTAATGTAAATATTTACACCCTGCCAGGAAGATTTCGTAAAATATCACAGCAGTTAAGTTACCATACTTACCTGAATGCAAGATAGTTTTCTTTTATTTGCACAACACATTGAGTTGTATGAATTTGAGTCCTCATCCAACCTTAATGTTTTTGGATATTCTGTCTGCATCACCAGATCTTACTGTGATGAATTAACAACACACATCTTTATACTAGCCTGTATCCTTTTACCTGAAAACTGAAATATTCTGAAAATTGAAAGTTTCCTTGGGGTACCTTTTCACAATTTGGGTGATTTCTGACTGATTTGGGCGACTTTGGGCTATTTTTGAACACATTTTAGGTGACTTTAGGCTACCTTTCATGCACAATTTGTGCAATATCTGTAAACCTAAAAATCTGGTTTCCAAAACAAAGCTGGCCCTTAGGATTACAGATAAAAGGATATACTGTAGTTGATTGTGATGCATTCACAACACACATCCTGATAGTTGATTGTGATGAATTCCAATACACATCCTTATAGTTAATTGTGATGAATTCACAACACACATCCATATAGTGTTTTACGATGAATTCACAACACACATCTTGATACTTGATTGTGATGAATTCACAACATACATCCTTATAGTTAATTGTGATGAATTCACAACACATATCTGATGCGTGATGCCATATGATGATGGATGGTATCCGCATGTCTGGTTTTGTGTGGTGTGCAGATGTGTTCAGTCAAAACAATGTTCATACAAAAATAACAGGGCAATCCACATAGGACGTCAGTAAACTCACGACGTATAAAGTCAATGATTCTTGTAACAGCCGTTGACATTTTTCTTCATTATTTATTGTGGACGCCACAGTGACAAAATGGTTACGCGAATATGTAGGCACATCAAACAGTCATTATCACAGCAACATTCAATACAGCAATGGACGGTAGACAGCATTACAATGATGAGTCAGATGCATGTTATATTTCAAAGTGCTGTAAATGTAGTCAGGTGAAAAACTCCATCCCTTTCTATAACAGCCAGGAGATAACCAGATGTATGAGATCAGTTCACTCTCCTTAGTTTGACTTCAGCAAGACAGACACGTCTGCCGAAGTATAAATAATGTCCTCAAAATATCCTCTAGATAATAAAGGTTTTCCAAACCTAGTTCATTTAACAAAGTAGCAAGTAATGGTCCTTGGAACCTGCATCAACCGATGCAGCACAATACAGCGACATGTGAGCTAGGAAAACATCTCGTGACGACGACTTTCGAAGACAGGCTATGAACCAGAAATCGTTCACGACCAAAAATCGATAGAGTTAATGAAAATGTCAATTTACCTTGCTTTCAAGAAATACACAGAAATATTATGCCTCCCGGCATGTGCAAATACACTAGAGGTATTATCTCGAATAAACGAAATATCCATAAGAGGACTCTCACATTCCTGACAGAACAAAAAAAATAGCGGAGATCCCCTCTTCAACGAGGCATCTCTTTCGCCATTCCAAATCGCTCACCCCACTAGTGGTGGGCGGAAACCGATCGACCAAGAAGCAAGACAAGTCATGCGCAGTCCAGCGCAAAATGACCACAGCTCAAACTTAACTGCATTCGATACCAACGCGAGAAGACAAATGCTTACCGAGAAAAGTGACTATAAATTTCAAGCAGTTGTTGCCCTTGCGTTATAAAATAGATATTGTAATAAAATGATGTTGCGAGAATTTATCACGCAACATATCACCACCTCCTCCCGATAAAAAAAAAATGTGGAACATATTTTTTTTTTTTAATATCAAAGAGCATGCGATAAGCGGCTCAAAACGCACGAATTATGCGCTGATAATTAACTAAATTGCCAAACAATAGGCTAATTATAGAGTGTCTGGTGAGGATATACCTCAACAGAAAAATAAATATGTCTCAAAAAATATTCACATCGGGGAGGTGTCACCAACACACATCACGTTAGCATGTAAACACAATATATGTATGCAAGTTACTATAATCATCATTAAACAGCATACTCTAATATTGTCTTTAAAAATGGATGTACAAATCTGATAGGAAAATTTAAATAGTACATTCTTTGACATGTAATGACATAAGTACATAGTAAAGTTAAACTACATGACGATCCAGGACATATGCTCTGGTATTCCGAGGGTAAGTACACAATCTAGAACTCGTCATGCTTGATACTAGTAAGGTAAGTCCTCAGCTCAACAATGACATTCTGAGAAAGTACAAGCAATATAATGCTAATTAATAACTAATATGCTTCATAAGGTACAATACATTATTAATAATTGTGGCTGTTTAGTAAACTAACGGCCCTTATATTAACTACTCAGTCCTCCTCTATCATCTTAAAAAACGAACAGAAGAAGATGACAACAAAGCACGATAGTGTGTACATATAAAGTAAGTACAGATGTGCTAATCTATTGTAGAAATATAGGTGTGTTATGACTCTGTAATATATGGAAATATAGGACAGAAGTATTAGTTGGAGTCATGTGGGCATCTAGACAAAATGTCAGCCATCACATTATCCGCACCACGGATAGCTCGTACCGTGAAGTGAAAAGGTTGAAGAGCTATAGCATATCGAGTGGATCTCGAACTCTTCAAATTCTTAGTCTGAATAGCTGTAAGAGCTTTCTGATCAGTCTCTAGAATGAAATGTGCGCCCAGGAGGAATCTTTGTAGTTTTAGAATTGACCAAACCATCGCTAACAACTCACGGTCTAAAACCGAGTAGTTCCTCTCTGCCGCATTTAGTTTTCTAGAAATGTACATAACAGGATGCAGAGTATTTGCATATTCTTGCATCAGTGCTGCTCCAATCCCAGTGGATGAAGCATCACTCCGAAGAACAAAAGTCCTATCAAGAGTAGGTAATCTTAAGATGGGAGGAGAAGAAAATATATTCTTGATTTGGTCTAGTGAAGATTGGCATTCTTCAGACCAACGGACCAGATTAGGCGAACCTTTCTTCAACAATGTTGATAGAGGTGCCATGATCGAAGATAAATTTGGAATAAATCTCCCATAAAAATTGAATTAAACCTAAGAGACTCCTAACTTGTTTCTTCGTTTTAGGAACAGAGATGTTCAGTATTTTGGAAATATTGTGGTCTTCTGTCTTCAAGAGACCATGACCAACACGATGACCCAGGAAAGAGATTTCACCAAAACCAACAAAAGCTTTAGAAGGTTTTGCTGTCAAATTATTCTCACGTAGAGTGGACAGTAAGTCATATAACCCTAAATAGTGATCTTCCCAGGTATCACTGAAGAGACAGATGTCATCTAAGTATGCGATGACATCCGAACGATGTGACAGAATTCGACGCATCATGCGAACGAAAGTGGCAGGGGCGTTCATGAGACCAAAAGGCATAACATTCCATTGAAATAGACCCCTAGGTGTAGAAAAAGCAGTAAGAGGTTTGGCATGCTCTGCTAAAGGCACTTGCCAATAACCTTTAGACAAGTCAAGTTTAGTGAAGAATCTAGAATTAGAAAGTCTAATCAGTAGATCTTCTAACAAAGGCATCGGTTCAGCGTCGAACTTTGTGACCTGATTCAATTTGCGATAATCAACGCAAATTCGTATGTTCTTATCCTTCTTCCGGACAATAACCATGGAAGAAGAATATGGTGAAGTCGATGGTTCAATTATATTTAATTGAATCATTTCATCCAATTCCTTTTCCACTTGCGACTGAAAGTGTATAGGAATAGGATACGGCCTAACCCTAATTGGATTATTGTCGGTAAGAATTATGTCATGTTCTATGACATCTGTGTGTCCAGGAATGTCAGTGAGAACATCCTGAAATGTTTGTAACATCGACGAGACTTGTCGATGTTCGTCACCAGAAAGATTAGGAGAAACAGAAACGTTTTTCCAAGATTCCGTGGAATGTAATGGAACCACTGGAAGGGGAAGGTTGACATCAGAGAAGGTAGCTTCCTCATCCTGAATGACAGACAGGGATGAATAATGACCGTGAGGTGCAGGAGCATCATCCGTTGCCGGAAAATAGGCAGCAAATAGTCCGGACGTTCGTGAAATTCCGAAAGCATGTTTATGTGGAAAGTTTTATGCTTTCCATCAATATCGACCACATAGTCAACATCGGAAATCCGAGAGACTATTGCATACGGACCTTTCCATGCAATAAGAAGTCTATTTTCCCTACTGGGGAGTAGGACGAATGCTTTGTCACCTGGACAAAGTTGTCGTAGACATCTATTCTTGTTAGCAAACTGCCTTGCCTTCTCTTTAGCAATTTCTGATGAAGCAGTTGCTAGCTTACATGCCTCAATGATCTTTTGTCTAAGAGCAATGACATACTCATATGAGGATTGAGTTTCATCGCTAATATCATCGGCAGTGATGAGATCGTGTAATAAAGACATAGGGCCGCGTGGACGCGCGCCAAAGACAAGTTCGAAGGGAAAAAATCCTGTGTGTTCATTAGGGACTTCTCTATAGGCAAAGAGAGCCGCGGGTAAAACCCTGTCCCAATCTTGAGGATGATCTTCAGTTATCTTACCAAGCAAAGTCTTGAGCGTTCTATTCAGACGCTAAACTAACCCATTAGACATAGGATGGTAGATACTACTGAGAGATCGTTCAATATGTAAGGTAGACATTACCTGTGACATAGTGTCAGATATGAGTTGAGTGCCATGGTCTGACAATATTTCTCTGGGGAACCCCAAGCGAGAAAATATCAACCAAAGAGCATCTGCGATATCTGTAGTAGATATGCTCTTAAGAGGAATAGCCTCTGGCCAACGTGTGCACATACCGACACATGTAAGGATAAACTGATGTCCTCTGGCCGACTTGACCTTAAAAGGGCCAATAATATCTATGGCCATTTTCTGAAACGGCCGAATAGGAATGTCAGCAGCCTGGATAGGCGCAGCATGTCGTGGTCCTCTAGTTTTGACCTCCTGACATACCTTGCATGATCGGCAGTAAATACGAATGTCCTTATTGACAAAAGGCCAAAAGAAAGCCGCAAGGACTCTCGACTTCGTACGGGCAAAACCCATATGTCCAGCACATTGCGAGTCATGAGCATGTTGTAATATTTGCACTCTCATGCTCTTAGGAACAAGAATTTGCGAATGTGCCGACGTAGTCGAATCTTGTACCATACGTACAAGTACGCCGTTTCTCATTGCAATCCAAGATTTTCTATTTGTATCCTGATTCGGATCACCTTTCTTCGCAAGAACGAAGAATTTTTTTTAAAGAAGGATCTTCTTCTTGCAATTTTATGAAAGAGTCACGAGTGATTACTAAGTGACTATCTTGGCTATCAACTTCATTATCACTATTCAGTGATGTTTCGGGTGTTTGTAGAGCTTGTGCTCTTGTAACTACTGCATTTGTAGCTTGCATGTTATTATCTTCCCAAGCAGCAATCTGCTGTGGGGTACACTCCCTAACTCCGTGAATACGACCAATAATAAGGTCCGCAATAGGATTAGGTAAGAGACAAGCATGCACATCTCCAGTAAAGAAAGGAGTGGCAATGCGAATTACAGCAGTAGGATATTTTTCTAGAGTGCCGCCAAATGTGACACATTTAATAACCCTTCCTGTAGCACAAGATGGATCTACAAGCGATTGTCTAACACCAATAGTGGTGCATCCGGAATCGAAAAGTAGTGAGACCGGAGTATCATTAACAAGACCCTTATGTAGAATTAAAGAACCCCTCCCGTCATGCGCAACAGCAGCAGGAAGAGCGGGAAGTGGGTGACCACAACTCAAAGTAGTTATGGTACCCGGTTCGAATAAAGTACTGCATTGGGGGCATTTGTTTGCTCTCTCAAAGTCAAAAGCAGAACCAGTGATAGCTTCAAAGTTTTTACTATCAACAACATGATTACAGGCTCCCTCAGTTTCCTGTTGTACAGCATTAGCCTGCTGATATCTCTTTTTTTTGTGTTGAGATCTACCCCAACTATTATTACCTCTGAAGTTATCAGAGTTATTATTATCTCTGCAGTTATTATGGTCTCTATTGTAATTGTTATCCTGGTTCGAATTCCAGTTTCCACGATTACTATCATGTTCACATTGATGCGAACATCTATTTGTTTGGTTCTGAGGTCTTCGGCAGGAATAACCTCTATTACCATATCCTCTTTTGAATGCCTATAATTATTAGGGTGATAGTAACGACCACTATCAGGTTGTCTCCAATTCTTCGAAGAAGAATCACCATGAAATTGGTTTCCATGATTTTGACAGAAATTACCGCTGCTCTTTCTATCAAAATTTTGTTGGAATCTACGAGCAAAGTTTTGACCATACGGAGCTGCCGAAGCAACTGGTAAACCTTCTTTCACCTTAGAGTTACCCATGGTTATGTGTGGGTGTGCAGTTACGTATTGGCAACAGAAATCTTCCATTTCTTTTATTGTTTTAGGTTTACGTTCATGAAGGAAAGCAAGGAAAGACTCATTGACAGACGACATGACTTTGTCTCTAAGTATTAAGTCCATAAGTCCTTCATAAGTTTTTTCCGTCTTAGATAGTTCAACCCATCGTGAGAAAGTAATGCGTATTCTTGCAATAAACTCGGAGAATTCAACTCCATTTTCAGGTAACATGTTTTTAAATTGTAGATGATAGCCGTCTTCGTTAAGCTGATATTTCTTTAACAGAGCGGCCCTGACAACCTCATAATTGTTCTTGTCAGGTTCATCCACCATATTTAATATACTTAGAGCTTTACCTGTCAGTATCCCTGATAACTGATAAACATATTTTGCTTTGTCTATGTTATGAGCTGTACATGCTTGTTCAAATCTGTCCAGATAGAACATTATGTCATCACTGGAAGGACTAAATGTTGGTAACTTAATCTTAAAAGTATCATTATTAGCCTTACCAGAAGATGAACCCTTGTTTGAATCATTACCATTACTCATGTTCATCAATTTCAATTTTTCCAACTCTAAAGCTAAGACCTTTTCTTCATGTTCCATTTTTGCTTTCTCTTTCCTCTCATCAGACTCTCTCTGTAATCTTCTCTCCTCAGCCTGAGCCTCTATTTGAAGTCTTTCAGCTTCTTTCTCAAGTCTTTTATTCTCAGCCTCTTTTTCAAGTCTTTTATTTTCAGCCTCTTTTTCAAGTCTTTTATTTTCAGCCTCTTTTTCAAGTCTTTTATTTTCAGCCTCTAGCTGGAGTTTTCTTTCCTCAGCTTCTGATTCCCTTTTTTGTTTTTCCATTTCCATTTGGAATCTTTTTTCATCCACCTGCATCTGCAGTTTCTTTTGTTCAGCTTCCATATGCAGTTTCTTTTGTTCAGCTTCCATTGCTTTATCATATCGAGCAGTTGCAAATTCTTCTAACTTATCACCAGTCTTCCCAAGCAATTTACCCTGCTCAATAAAGTGCTCAAATGTAGACATGTTGTCTAACATATGCGTCCAAAACCTGAAATAATTAACTAATTTATTTCAAACCTAAGTGTAACAAGTCTTAATTAAGCACTTGTACATTCACATCACCTTATATTATCCCAGTCTCTGTGGGAAACAAGTCTCCAATCAAAGAACTTGTATATGAAATATCAACAATCAATTCTTGATCATAAGTGCACTTCTCATTCAATAGTGCACGACACTATTCATCATTCATTTATCATCAGTGTAGTAGTAACAGTGCATTAGCATAGCCCATTAACTAATTACTATAACTGTAAACAATGACTATGTAAACACATGCAGAATGTAAACATTGAAAATGTAAACAATACAAACAATGTAAACAATAACAATGTAAACAATAACAAAGATCAGCAACAATACAAAAACTTTCGCAGAAATCAACTAAAAATAAAGCAGAAATTAATGAAATATCACAAAAAATGTGACGATATCTGCGATAGAATTAAACAAAAATACATGACACCACAGTGTATAAACAAAAATGTTGTATGAAACTAAATTATAGACAAGAGTAGGCTAACAAATACAAACAAATCAAAACAAAACTAAAGAATGCGAAATAATAACGAAAACAATATTAAAACATGTCATCACAGCTAACATAAATAGCAACAGAAGTCGCTTAGCAAATTCCAGTATCGGAAGTTTGCTTACCCTACAGAAAACGCTCACAATAGACGACCTCTATGACGTGGCATAATCTAACGGAGACACCACCCAACCGAGAACCCGCTGAAATATAAACATATAAATATACAAATAACATATAGACATATAACATATAGAATGAGATGATACACAGAAGACTCAGCAGAAGTATAAGGGCACAGTTTACATACAAACAGGCCACTTAACTTATAGGCTTCCAATCGTCGAACAGCAGAAAAACGGATGTCAATCAACGTCCTAAAGAGCGAAGCTCCAACGATGATGGCACATCTGAACTGCTTCCACTGCTAACACGATGGTACTTGAGCTTCTGAAATACTGTATGTTGAGTTGTTTCGGCACTTGACCTTCTAATCCAAAAGTAAGTTGATGGAAATCGGTACTTGGCCTTCTTCAGAAAACAACCCGTTTCAACCGGCACTTGACCTTCTCAACAACGACAGCACTGGAACCTTGACAGCAGCAACTTGCTTGACTTGCGTAAAAGATAACAGCAGTCCGAGTTATCCGGCAACATGTAACAACGCCGGGTACTGTCAAATTCTTGTTTCCGTCAAAAAGTTGAAATTTTGACTTTTACCGGGCAACGCCAAGTACTTTGAAAATTTTGAAGATGTTGGCTGTCTTGAAGAATGTTAATTTCTTGAAGGATGTTGATGAATTCTTGTTGAAAATGAAGTGGGTAAGGGACCCCGTGTTTGCTGGTACCAGAATCAAACCAGCTTATGGCCACCAAATGATGCGTGATGCCATATGATGATGGATGGTATCCGCATGTCTGGTTTTGTGTGGTGTGCAGATGTGTTCAGTCAAAACAATGTTCATACAAAAATAACAGGGCAATCCACATAGGACGTCAGTAAACTCACGACGTATAAAGTAAATGATTCTTGTAACAGCCGTTGACGTTTTTCTTCATTATTTATTGTGGACGCCACAGTGACAAAATGGTTACGCGAATATGTAGGCACATCAAACAGTCATTATCACAGCAACATTCAATACAGCAATAGACGGTAGACAGCATTACAATGATGAGTCAGATGCATGTTATATTTCAAAGTGCTGTAAATGTAGTCAGGTGAAAAACTCCATCCCTTTCTATAACAGCCAGGAGATAACCAGATGTATGAGATCAGTTCACTCTCCTTAGTTTGACTTCAGCAAGACAGACACGTCTGCCGAAGTATAAATAATGTCCTCAAAATATCCTCTAGATAATAAAGGTCTTCCAAACCTAGTTCATTTAACAAAGTAGCAAGTAATGGTCCTTGGAACCTGCATCAACCGATGCAGCACAATACAGCGACATGTGAGCTAGGAAAACATCTCGTGACGACGACTTTCGAAGACAGGCTATGAACCAGAAATCGTTCACGACCAAAAATCGATAGAGTTAATGAAAATGTCAATTTACCTTGCTTTCAAGAAATACACAGAAATATTATGCCTCCCGGCATGTGCAAATACACTAGAGGTATTATCTCGAATAAACGAAATATCCATAAGAGGACTCTCACATTCCTGACAGAACAAAAAAAATAGCGGAGATCCCCTCTTCAACGAGGCATCTCTTTCGCCATTCCAAATCGCTCACCCCACTAGTGGTGGGCGGAAACCGATCGACCAAGAAGCAAGACAAGTCATGCGCAGTCCAGCGCAAAATGACCACAGCTCAAACTTAACTGCATTCGATACCAACGCGAGAAGACAAATGCTTACCGAGAAAAGTGACTATAAATTTCAAGCAGTTGTTGCCCTTGCGTTATAAAATAGATATTGTAATAAAATGATGTTGCGAGAATTTATCACGCAACAATATCTTTATAATTGATTGTGATGAATTCATAACACATGTCCTTATAGTTCATTGTGATGAATTCACAACACACATCTTTATAGTTGACAAGTTTTAAGTATCCGGCTTTGCCCAGGTTTTCAAGTAATGATCTATAGAAACTCAGAGCAAATCAAACTATGATATATTGATTAATTCATATAGTTTATATATTTAGATTAATAATTTATTTCCCTTGGTAGAAGCAGATTAAGTCCCTTAGCCAGTCATAGGAATATAACGGATATATTTTTAATAATTTGTTTCTGTCACAATTAAAACATTTTGCTATAACATAACTTTGTGGGATTACCTGTAGGACCTCAAGGAGTAACTGTACTGAATCTCATATAAAAATAATCAGCTGTGTTCACTTATATGAGGATCACACAGACAGACACTGACTTTTATAGATATATGTATATATATATATATATATGTATATATATGTCTATATATATATATGTATATATATATATATATATATGTATATATATGTGTATATATATATATATATATATATATATATATATATATATATATATCTTTATAGCTGATTGTGATGAATTCACAACATACATCCTTAAAGTTAACATCAAATAAGAAAAAAAATGTCTATTTTAAACTGTTCAGTTTCGCTTATACTATACACTTTTCTCTCTGCCAGGCCTTGAGGTCTGTATCATGGCACAACGAAGGCAAACAGTTTATGTGCAGTCACTCAGATGGCAGTTTGTCCACATGGAATGCCAGAACACCACATAGGCCACTCTCAGTTATCTCACCTCATGGTAGGATAGTACATTGTTTAGTTATCCCTTATGACTTTAAGCAAATGTCTCTTAAACATTCAGGGCTTTTTTAAAACAAAGTACAGATTGAAAAGGCACTTTCTATTTTTAAATTTCCCATTCTTCACTCCTATTAAACTATTTTATGTGAAACAAACATCAAAATAAAGATAATTAACTGGCATTTTATTACATGAAATGCTGTTACATCAACATTACATCAGTATGAGACTTGGCCTGTTCAGTACATGATTTCATAGTGGGCAATTTTTGTTGTCTCTTGTAACATCAGTTTATTGGCCATTTTAGATTTTATTTTGTTCTGTTTCATTTCTGGGAATCATAAATTTTTAAAAATAAACTTATTTGTCAGATGGCTGCTATTGCTCCTTGTTTTAATATTTGTTTCATGTATACCCAATTGATACAAGTGAGGATTTAAACATTTAAAAATAGAAAGGGCCTTTTCAATCACTCTGTAAATATATTTTTCTGCAACAAATAATTTTGTATATTTATGTTAGTGGGTAAAGTTAAAAGTCTACTTAAAAGGTGCCCAACATATGAGGAACAGAAAAAGCGCATATGGCCATCACCAGTGTCATTCCTAGAAAAGCTCTACGGAGATGTCAGCAGCCTCAGACTGACCGCTGCTTTCTTTGAACATATTCAAAGTAGACGTCTGAGGGTGAACGAAGAAGAAGAAGAAGGAAAATTCTGGATAAACCACCTTTGAACCCCCATTTGTGATATTCTTATCTAGAAAATAATCTACACTATATGTATGTTCTAGGTTTATCACAGCATCTATACAACATAGATCTTATCCTGAAGGGAAAAGTAAAAATTCCAAACAAAATAATTATATTCAATGCAAAAAGTGTGCATATTTCTGGTGTATTGTTTACTTGGTCCCGTGTAATTACCTGATGAGAGAAAGATAGAATAGACTACTGCTCCTCAGGCATGTCATACAAGGCAACTGATATGAGGTTGTGTATGAGGCTGGCAACTTCACCATGTAAAACAAATTGCTACAGAAACCACCACTTCAAGAACATGTTAATGGGTGGTGCAAACTTCCCACAAGGGAACCAGTTGCAGTGGTAGCTCCATGTTTCGTGGGAAGTGAAAAGGAAGATGGTGATTGTTTGCTTGAGGTAAGCAATGTTTGAAATTATTGGATGTGATTTCATTGGTTGATAAATAAATCTGCTAATGTTTCATTGCTTGATGAATGGATCTGTTATGTTACAGCCAAACTTGGCCCAGATGGCAAATTAGAAGTCTGCAAACCTATAGCAAAAGTAGAATGGAGATCAACCAGGACTGGGTAGGAGTGATCTGGCTTGAGTATTGTGAATATTTATTTTACAGTTTTGTAAAAATGTATATTACTGCATAGACTTGTAAAAGCAATAGTTCTAATTGGTTCTTTTTTATGAACATGGGAGAATTTTTTAAAACATTTATAGTATTTTCATAAACAATTTTATGAAAAGGCTGACTTTATGAACAAACGCTCATTGACATCATTTTGAATTATAAATAACTTTATAATGATCAATAAATAATGTTAGTGTTCTGTCATTAGTATGGTTTATCTCATTGGTTTGGTTTTAATAACTGTCTTCATTGCGCATGGACAACTCCATCAGTGCTCCGGTCTCCTCCCTTAGATCACACAAAAAGGATCTCAGCACAGTGCATGAACTCCGTAGCACAGGCGAGAATCCCAATGTGTTTGTATAGGAATCACATATACTATAAAAATGTTTGTGGCGGGTAGGTTTCAAATTTTACATATTTGCCAGGGCAGCGGCCTTATTGCCTACTCTTTACGATTTTCAACTACCGTTGAATTTTTAACATTGCGCAACTTGCACATGGGAGCTCCTGCTTTTTTCGCCCTTATCCGAAAAGGCTAGGCATCTGATCTCACTACCCAGGTGACCAGGGGGGGAGTATGACATCATTCGAACCACTGGTTCTGACAAAAAAAATTCCATAAATTATATTCCCTCTTCTCGGAATCGAACCAACATCATTATCTCATTAACATCTACCATTACATATTAAAGCACAAAGGTAAGGGACTTATGGCTCACCCTGCTTTAGCATAAACAAGTTCAGTGATGTTATAAAAAAAAGATTTTTAAGTTTTTCATCAATCAGTGGCCATTGTTCTCCTACACATAGACGTCAGTGATCATACTTTCTTTCATCTTGCCACTCTGCCATTATCATTATCTTCCTCTATTACCATCATAACATGTGACATTTTTTATTGATTTTGGCTTGTTTCGTACCAGGGAGCCAGTAATAATCTTCTCAGGTGGCTTGTCATATGACAGAGCTGGGAGAACACCCAGCATAACTGTAATGGCAGGAAAAAACACCACCGTCTTAGAGATGGAATACAATGTAATAGACTTTGTTACCCTCTGTGATACACCCTGGGCCAATGGTTAGTTTTTGTTTTTTATTTTATTTTGTTTATTTTCTTATTGCTGTTTCAGTGAATTACTGAAAATTGTTTTTGAACATTAGTTACTAGGTTGAGAATCTTAAAAAAAATTAAATGTCACAACAATAGCACCTTGATTTTCAGGAAAATGGAGAAACATTGTAACAGTCGCTGTTTAGCTAATTTATTGTTAGTTCTTCTATGCTAGGAACATGTTAGGTATTTTCTTGACCTTTTACTTATGCATTTGATTTTATTATGAGTTTAACATTCTTTGTTTTAACATTTTCTTATAATTTATGTGATAAGATGGTACTTCGAGAATTTTATTTTAAATGAGGTGTTTCGGTGAATCATGCACCATTCAGCCTAGATGTCAGTTATATTAGGGCACTTGTCCTAATATAAAAGACCTTGCGATCTAAAATCTTTTGTTGTCTTCATAATGATAATGAACTCCATAATGAAAATGGTTTGGTTTGGTTTTGAAGGATTATCGTCATTGCTCACGGATTACTCCATCAGTGCTCTGATCTCCTCCCTTAGATCACACAAGGAGGATCTCAGCGCAGTGCACAAACTCCATAGCACAGGCGAGAATCCCAATGTGTGTATATAGGAATCACACATTCTGTAAATATTTTGGTGGTGGGTAGGTTTCTGATTTTTAAATTTTGCCAGGGCAGCGGCCTGATAGGCCACTCTTTACGATTTCCATAATGAAAATAAACGTCATAACATCTTTGTTCTAAACAAATTAGTGATTGCTGAAATGCTGTTTTGTTTTTAACCTGTCATCATCCGATGTAAGCAGTTGTTGAAATATTATCTTATATTTAACCCATCATCCCTGCTGTTGGCAGTTACTGAAATGCTTTCTAGTTTTTAACTCATCATCCTCTGCTGATAGCATTTGCTGAAATATCTGGTTTTGAATCCATCATCCCCTTCTGTTAACTTTTGCCGAAATTTCTTGTTTTAATACCCATCCTTCTCTGCTCTTAACATTATATTTCCCTTTGACTTAAATGCATGTTTTCAGATTTCCAAGACCCCTATGCCATTATTGTACTGCTGCAAAATGACCTTGTTGTTATAGATCTCAGCACACCGGGGTAAGTAGTTTTGAAAATGGGACTTCTATTTCTTTAACTCTGAGGGCAACATCTCCAAGCCATTAAATGAATAATTGTTCAAAGAGTTAAGGAAAATTGTATATACGAGGGGAAGTCAGTAAGTAGATTACAAACTGATATGGGGAAGCTGAAAATGGTATTTGGTAGTTTATAAAGGTGTCATTAGGCGACAGTTTCATCCAGCTTTATGATTAGCTTAAGTAGCAGACTGCTAGGTATAAAAATGGTGACCGTGCTCGTGGAGTGTACAAACGAAGAACAGTGCGCTGTTGTGTGGTTTTTTTGGGGCAAAAGGACTTCCTGCAAAGGATATTTATAAGGAAATGTTTACGGTGTGAAGTGTTTGTTGCAACAAACGGTACATAACTGGGTCAATAAATTCTCTCAAGGACGCTCAAAAATTGTTGATGAAGACCGACCTGGTCGTCCCGTTGAGATTGCGACAGAAGAAGGTGTGCGGCGGGCGGAGGAGATGATTTGAGCTAACAGGCGAATAACGATAGACAGTGTAGCAACTGCAATAGGATGTTCTCATGGCTTAGCCTACACCATAATGCATGACCATTTGAATTTCCGGAAAGTGTGCTCACAGTGGGTGCCCAGACAACTGACTGAGGAACACAAAATGAACCGAATGGGACTGCCTTGGAACATCTGTTTTGGTACACAGATGAAGGAGAAGACGTGCTGAACAGGATTGTTACTGGGGATGAATCATGGGTGCATCACTACCAACCTGAATCAAAGCGTAATTCAATGCAATGGAAACATTCTTGTTCCCCTTCAGCCAAGAAATTCAAGGTTTCGCCATCAGCAGGGAAGGTTATGCTTACAGTGTTTTGGGATTCTCACGGAGTGCTGTTAGCCCATTTCCAGAAGAAAGGTGAGAATGTGAATGCTGCATCGTACTGTGAAGTTTTGTTGATGCTTTGGGATGTAATTCGAAGAAAACGCCAAGGCCTACTGACTAGAGGAGTACTGCTCCATCACAACAATGCCAGACCACATACAGCTCGATTAACCCAGGAGAAAATTGAACAGCTAGGGTGGCAAATTCGTGAACATCCGCCTTACAGTCCCAACTTAGCCCCGAGTGATTTTCACCTGTTTGGTCCACTAAAAGCTCACCTTGGCGGTAAACATTTCGCGGGTGATGCAGAGGTTAAGCGTGAGGTGTGAATGTGGCTGAAACAGCAGAGCACGCACTTCTATGCTGCAGGTTTCGAAGCACTAATACAGCGATGGGATAAGTGTATCAATGTTGGTGGAGATTATGTTGAGAAATAAAGGGGAAATGTAAGTGCAATAATACATGGTGTTCAATTTCGTATCTCATTTTTTTTTTTTCATAACCATTTGTAACTTACTGACTTCCCCTCATACTTTAGTGTTTAATCTCACACAGTCTCATTAATTATCTAGGTTTGGTTGACATTGTGTGCACCCTAATTCTAGGTTGTGGATTGCATAAATCCAAAGTTTTGTTTAATAAAATTATTTAGAGCATATCTGATATTTATCAGTTATATTTATATTGGCACTTACAGAAGTAACAGGTCTCTCTAGAAAACTAAAGGAACGCGAGATTATTTCATGCACATGCAAAGACTATTTCCCTGAGCCCATGTGTTCAGGAAGCCCAAAAGGGGAGCAAAGAATAGTAACACTGTAACCTACCAGGCATGTTGTAAAACACAACTAAGGAAGGTTGGGCATAGGGCTGGCTACCCCCTCATTTAGAAACTTTAAACCACAACAATTTCAACAACAATATGGACAGGTCAATTAAAGAACAAGCAGACTTGGCTTGAGTTTGTTTAAGACATGTGCTCCTTGGGGTGGGGGCTGAAGGGTAATGAATAAGTGTAGAGACAACATAGTAGAAGGGTGGAAAAAAAAACATCAACAGAATGTTGAAACAAGTGATGTTAAAATATATTTTTATATAATGTGAAAGCAAACATTCAGACTGCATTTTGTTAAATTATAAAAATATGTAAGAAATTTGTTTAAAATTCTTTGTTCTTTGCTTTAAATTCTCAGCTATCCTTGTTTTGAAAATCCATACCCAATGGATCTGCATGAGTCGCCTGTAACTGCCTGCCAGTATTATGCCAACTGTCCTATGGACATCATACCTGCTCTGTATTCCACGGGCAAGAACCAGAAAAAGACGGGCTTCAGCGAAAAAGTTAGCATTTTATTTATTTAGTTCCACATTATTATTTTTTTTAGCTTGTAACAATTCATTCTGGGTTCAGCATGGCACTTAAAAACCACACACTGTTAAAATCTTTTCATTTTTTTAGGTATTTCCTTCACCATTAGGTGAAAGTATCATCAGAAATATATAATCTATAGGGTGATTGAATGGTCACTTGCTATTTATAAATTGTTATTTCTTCATTCCTGTCCAACTAATTTTATATGAAACAAATTGTCAAAATAAACAAAAACTAACTGCCATTTTATTACGTAAAATTCTATGTCACATTAGCATGACAACTCAACATGAGGTTCTGTTTGTTCTACACAAGATTTCCTAGCAGGCAGCAATTTTTGCTGTATCTTGTAGAATCAGTTTATTGGCCATGTGGCCGTGTATGATGATGATGGCCATCTATTATTTCTTAATTCTATTTGTCTTCCTCTTATCTTGATTGTATAGTGGGGTTTTGTATCTCTAACCTAAACAGTAGGCAGCTTATTTGTGGTAAGGAAACTTCTTTCTCTCAAAACGACAACAGTTCATATACTGACAGTTGATGGATGATTTCAACAATTGATGAATGACTTCATGCTGACAGCAGTAACAGTCAAATGTTAAACTTTATTTACATGATCAAAAAGGTTGAAAAAATGATATGCCCAACCTTCCTTGTGAGGCTGGCAGACGTTATACAGCAAAATATTTCAGTAGGTAATAATCATCATCTCATCTCAACCCATAACCCGTCATGGGTCGTAGGGGTGCCATGGTGGAAGCATCAGCAGACAGGGTCCTCCACTGCTCTCTATTCTCAGCAATGCGTACAAGTGTGGAGAAACCGTGTCCTGCCCATTTTTTGATGTTATCAGCCCAGGATTTTCTTTGCCTTCCTCTTCTCCATTTACCTTCGACTGTTCCCTGGAGGATCGTTTTCGAAAGGGAGTCATGACGAGTTACATGCCCAAACCAGGCAAGCTTTCGACGTTTCACTATTGACAAAAGTGGTTCTTGGTGGCCTGCATAGGTGTTTATCTTCTCTCTAACCTAGACATTTGTTTTGTGCTCTTTATAGCAAATGCGCAAAATTCTTCTATAACATTTATGCTCGAAAGCCTGAATCCTTCGCTCCGTATCTGCAGTGAGTGTCCAGCTCTCACACCCATACAAGAGAATAGATAATACAAGTGATTTGTATAATTTGATCTTCACAGGAAAACTGATGTTACTTTTCCAGATCACATTCAACCTTGTCATGGCAGCTGAGGCCATCTCAAGTCTTGTCTTGATTTCTTTATTTGATCTTCCATCACTACATATAGTGGACCCGAGATATTTAAAGGTGTTAACTTCTTCTAACGTTTGCCCATTTAACGTAATGTTGGTCGGAACATGTTTCTTATGGCTATTCACCAATATAGGTAATAATACAAGTGTCATTTCTACTCTCTCTCTCTCTGTCACTGCTTCTGTATTCATACTGTCTCTAGTGGTTATGGTGGCTTGAGAACCACTGTTGTCAATATTTTACTTGTCATAATGTTCCTTGTATTCAATCATTTGTTTCCTTTATTTGTTCTGACTTATTTCTTCTGATTTCTGCCTTGGCGTATCTTAGTGAGACTGGCCTAACCGCCAGGGATGTAGCTTTACCAAGTATATCTCTTGCTCGCTAGTCTGTCAACTTGTCTACTGCACTTTTCTATTTGCTATGAGACTACAAAAATGTTCAATAAACCTGGGTTTTTGAAAATACACACATTTTCTCTGACTGGGAACACTGGCACCTTGTCCACAGAATAAAATAACGAACTGTCATGGATACTTGTGGTGTACAAGCGATTGGGTGTCTAGGCGATAGTCTACTTTTTCTGTCACCACAGAAACAATCAAAAATCATTTGGCATATCGACCCGATGAAAACTCTCTATTCACTTGCCACTTCTAAATATTAACTTTACACACTCAAAGCAAAACTTGCTTGCTAACGCTATCGCGTCTAGGATCTGAGTGACTTAATTTAAAACTTCGATTTACCACTACAACTATTTCCGAACATTCTCGAACAACTGTTTCTCACAAACAGCTCACCCAAATATAAATTTCCCGTGCAAAGTCTCTTCGCTCATGTAGCTGAGCTTCTCCAAAAAAAAAAAAAAAAAAAAACTTAACATTATAAATCTCACCCAAGGTCAGCCATAACAAAAACTCTACAATGAAGAGACGTCAACACTACTATTGTCCCCTACTCCTTGTACTATTGATTATTTCCCTTAGACTACAAATAAACTCAGTTAATATTCATCATAAAACTGTACTCTCATAAAAATTAATTCTACTCAAATATTTTCTCTTAATCACTCTAACAGTTACAGTCATTTTAGATTTTATTTTGTTTCTGGAAATAAAAAAATAAAATTTATTTATCAAATGGCAGTTATTTCTCATTGTGGAGACACTTGTTTCATATATTTCCAATTGATACAATTAAGAATGCAAAAATAAAAAAATTGGAAGTGACTTTTCAGCGACCCTGTTCAGTAAAAATGTGAATGAAGGACAAAGATGCTCTGTCTGTGTAATACTTCAAAGAATCTCACATGAAGGTCTGGGTCCTCTTTAATATCATACTCTCATCATAGAAAAGGTCATTACAATTTTGATAGAGCAACATAAATCTTGTTCGTCAAATAAACACATGAGTTACTTCACATATCAGCAACATCATTCTGTTGGGTGCAGCAAAGGAGGTGATCAGACATACTTTTTAAAAAGTTATGGAAGCTACACATAAATTAGAAATGTGTTTCATTGAGGAAAAGATGTACTTTCTAACAATTTTAATGGAAAGGTAGCTGAAAAATATATGTATTTCAGGAAGTCATACTCTAAGATCAGTGCAGAAAACACCATTTAATGGCATGCAAAATTATATGTGATGGTAAATTATTACGAAAGAATCTCACATGTACAATTTTACAAATAATAAATTGAATTATCATCATTCACTAGTTCAGGGTCTATGTAGGGTCCAGGCCCCGATGTCCCGCCTACTGTAATGGATATTGATACGAACACACAGCCTCTCACATCCCTAGAAAAGCTCTACAGAGATGTCAACAGCCTCAAACTGACCACTGCTTTCTTTGAACATATTCATGTTGACCTCTGAGGATGAACGTTTTCTCATTATTCCATTGAATGTTTAAATATTGACCATACCTACCTATGGTAAATACTGTAGTGTGCCGTGGAATTTTGAAGGGTACTTTAAGTGTGCTGCGAAGTAAAAGGAGGTTGCTGAGCACTGCTCTAGATAACCCATACACAGTATTTAGCCACTTGACTGTAGGGCCTTTTTGTCTTCACGGCATCTACTTTTATTCCAGGAAAAGAAGGGAAAAATCCACACAAATGTGCAGAACCCTCTGTTCCAACAGTTTTGCTAGGTCATTGAACAACTTTTCTTTCTCATTTATTACTGTGCTCCTCCTGCTCATAGTCTTAGGCCTCAGGGCTGCAGGCTGTCATCAAGCCTACACATACTGTTCTATCAGAAAAATGCCGGATATGTGCTGCCCATTAGGTCTTGTGCCAAGAACATTGATGCGGCGTAATAAAGTGTGTCTTTCTGTGGTCTTCCTTCACACTGTGAGATATGATCCTTTCAGACTTATCAGACCCTAAGATGACATACACATGGATGCTTGCATAGAAAGAAGGGTTGAAGTGGTATGACAAGATCACTAATGTGAAACTAATGACAAGAACTAGGCAAGCGCCAGGGAAGCAAGAAATGAGAAGAAGACACTGGAGATTGATAGGACACACATTGTGAAAAAACCTGTTGATTGCATTACTAGACAGTCCCTGTTCTGGAATACCCTGGGTAAGAGAGGCAGAGGAAGACCAAAGATCAATTCAAAAAGGGAACTAGAGACAAACTTGAAGGGGATGAAGAAGGCATGAAAGGACCTTGAGCAGATGGCACATGACAGGAAGTTTGTTGCAGGAATATGCTCCTTTAGGAGTTGAAAGATGAAAGAAGAAGAAGATGACACATACATGTCCATTCTCCATCACGTACAGTCCCGTAATGAATGCAGTGACTGCACCTTCTTAGGCAAATAATTGAGTACTTAAGCTTTCCTTCTTTATTTTGAATCAATTGTTGGGCTCCTCCTGCCCCATCATGCTACCAAACACCAGATACCTATGCAGACATTAGTACTTCTTGCAAACAGTTTGTATTCATCACACTTCTTTTACCAAAAGTGAGGATTGTTGTTCATTATTACTTTTGTATGCTTTTCATATAGGCAGTTTTATCAAGACTTAGCAATATCCTTCATTTGGGAGGCTTGCTTTTTTTTCCCAGGTTAATAGTATCATGTGAGATATTCTTAGTTTACTTGAACAATTTTTAAGCTGCAATCCTTTGTGGTCTAACAGTGTCATATGAGATATTCTTTGTTTACTTGGACATTTTTTAAGCTGCATTTTGTTTGGTGGTCTTACAGTGTCATGTGTGATACTCTTGTTTACTTTGAAGTAGTCTTCATTTTCTGGGTGTAAGTACCGTGTGAGACATTCATGTTTATATAGTACTCGTTTACTTTCAGCCATGGCCTATCAATGGCGGATCATGGGGAGCTAGAGGGACCAGCTACCCAGAGATAATTATTACTGGGTGAGTTTTAGTCCTATTCATTGTACACCCTGGTGTTTCAGCTTGCTTTTCTGTCAGTTGCATAACAGATGTATATTGAGGAAAATCTTGATTTTGATTGCTGTCTTATTTTCTCTTTCAGTCATGCAGATGGACATGCACAACCTCATATTAATCACCTTGTACAACAAGCCTGAGGGAGCAGAAGCAGTGTTTTTCTTTGTCTCATCAGAGACTCCCGGGAACTAATGAGCCATTTTCAGTTTAACATATCTTATCGGAACATCCTCTGAACTTTCAGTCATTACATAGTTTTTAAATTTGCTATTTTTCTTGTATAAGCTGAAGAGCTAACATATCTTACTCTATCATCCAACAGTGACACAAGTCTTGTATTAGCTGAAAGTTAACATATCTTCTTTTTTTTTAACATCCAACACCCAATACTACAGTTCTTGTGTAAGCTGAAAGTTAACATATCTTAACTTTAAAATCAAACAGTGACACTACAGTTCTTGTATAAGCTGAAAACGGCCAAAGTGTTTGAAAAGCCCAAGAAGCCATCAGAAGACAAAGATGATGATCCCTTTGCAATTCAGAACATCTTCTTGTGCCTAGAAAGCCGCATCATGTGTGTGGCTGGGCCAACACATTGTATACTCTTCAGGTTCTCAAAGCAAGAGACCTCTGTAGAAACTGTTGTAAGTTTTTAGGCAGTGAGAAAAATAGTTTGTATTTTTCTTTTTAATCCTGTTATAAATATTTTAAAATTGAAATGTTTTGATTATGTTCTAAGTAGTGAGGTTTAAAATATGTTGTAAATACAGGCTGGTAGCCCAGAATCTGAAATGCTTGGGGACGGCCATGTTTTGGAAATAGGATTTTTTTTTGGATATCACCCAAAGTAGCCCAAACATTGCCCAAAAGTAGCCCAAGTCGGCAAAAGTAGCCAAAATCAGTTCAAAATCGCTAAAGAGTCAGCCAAAAAAACTTTCAATTTTCAGAATATTTCAGTTTTCGGTTGTTCGGATTCTGGGTTATCGACCTGTAATTAGAGTAAGAGATGCTTGGTGCCATTGAAGCGGAGAAGACTAGAGATGCCTTGACACTGTTTAGAGCAGGGTTTATTAAATTGTGTGCCATGGACAGGGTCATTTAATGAGCTCCAGGGGTCTGTGTACGTAAACTAAAATTGAAAATGTAAAATTTTTTTCTAAGAACGAGTCCGTAGCCTTCACTTGACAATCTGAGGGGTCCATGGCACAAAGAAAGTTAAGAAACCCATGTTTAAAGTAACGACAAGAAACTGTTTATCTAAGTACTTAACACATTAACTACCGCAAGCCAGTGGGACCGGCTTTTGAAATCCTATCATTTGGACTGAAAGACGCTCAGAGCGTCGATCTAATTTTAGTAGTAAACCGAATGAAAAATGTACTGAAACACTTTCTGATCTAGTTCGAAATTTTAAGTTGCTACCGGAAAACAAATTACCAAAGCATGGTTGTTGTAGAACACTGGAAAATTGATATTATGTTCATGTTTTTCAGCGTTTTCGGTTAGTTACCAAATCGTGTAAAACTGTTTACCATGGCAACTAGTGATAGGACCACAAAAAAAGGTTGCACATCTCGTCTAACGGCTGAATAGGCTAGAAACTTGTTTCAACAATTGACTGATAGATCTAGCGACGAGGACAAGAGTGAAAACGGTGATTGAAATAAGGATTTTGACATGGAGAACAACAAAAATAACAACTAAAAAGCTACAGACTTTCATAAATGGGTGCCTGTGTAGAATAGAAGGATTGAAGTGGTATGACAAGATTACTTATGTGGAACTAATATCAAGAAAAGTGACAGTGGAACAAGAGATGAGAAGAAGACATGTGAGATGAATAGGACACACACTGAGAAAAGCTGTTGATAGCAAAACCTGTTGATAGCATTACCAAGACAGTTATTGTTAAGGAAACCCAAGGATTGTTGTAGTTTAACTAGGGCTGCTGAGCTTCTTGCTCTTTTGCAGCCAATACCACGTTGAAGACTCCTTGGTAAAATCTTGACTGCAGATCTAGATTTGTCCTATGGCTTTTCTGCCATTCCGAAAGAATGACTCCCAGATATGCCACTATGCATAATTTAAAGGGTAAGAGAGATAGAGGAAGACCAAAGAACACATGGAGAAGAGAACTGGAGATAGACATGAAGGGGATGAAGAAGGCTTGGGAAGACCTTGAGATGATGGCATGAGATAGGAAGACTTGGCAGACGTGTGTTGAAGACCAATGCTCCTTGGGGAGTTAAAAGGTGAAAGGATGGAATGAGAACAGGATATGATTTTGTGATACTGTGAATGGTGAAGGACTACAAATTTCATTGATGGTTGTTGAGTAATAGAACATGATTTAATAAAACTAATTTATTCTTCTTTCTTCTTCCTTGTACACTCTCAGATGTCTACTTGAATATTTTTAAAGAAGGCATTGGTCAGCTTGGATCTATTTGCAATTTCATCTCCATAGAGTTTTTCCAGGAATGGTACTGGTGACAGCCGTATCTGGTTTCTCTGTTCCTCATATGTTGGGCATGTTTGAAGCAGATGTTCAGCTGTCATTTTATCAGTGTCACAGTTACACTCATCGGTAGTTCCTACCTTTAGCTTGTTGAACAGATGGTATCCCAATCTGTTGTGGGCCACGCTTGGTCTTCAGATTACCACTTGTTCTCTTCTGTTGAGCTGGTAGTATGCATAATTTTGTGTGGGGCGTGGATGCTCTGCATCCAATTTGTTTCTGTGTTTGATTCAGTTAAAAATCTTTGCCTCTTCAAAAGTTATGCTTGTAACACAGGCTGAGGTAGCTTTCCACCTTAATTACATTTTCAGCAGTGAGATTATAAGTAGTTAGTAACAAAGCAGGTGTTTGTCTATGGTTGCATTAGATCAGTTAATTTCATTCTTTGATGGTTCCAGTGTTAACTTTGGCCAGCTGAGTTTTCATTCATTATTTCCAGGCTTTGGAGTTCCCTATATTATATGAAGTTAATGATGAGCTGGACTCACCTGACTTTGACTACTCCAAACCAAGCATGAGTGTGGTGGGCCAGCACAGCAGCAGCATGGGCTCTTACTCCTCCTCTGCCTCAGACAATCCCAAGGTTGGTTATTGCCCATCAGTTAGCTGAGTAACCTTAATGAGTATTTGATAAATTATTGGATGAGAATAAGTCAGTTTTTGCCGTATTTTAAAATTAGCCTATACTAAATTATTATTTTTTTTTTAAAGTTAAGAAAAAACATAAATCAGTCAGAAAGTACAAATTTTAAGATGTTGGTACTGAAAAAAAGTTGTGCTTTAATATCCTCTTAACTAATGATCTTTCAGTAGTGATGTAAACTTACATTAAATTGGATTTGAAGTACATAACTGTAGTGAAACATTACTAACATTTGTGGCAGTGAGCAATTTTTGTTAGTTTTGGAATGCTGCATTAGCAGTGAGTTTAGATGAGAAGCATTGGCATTACGAAGCATACGTAATATTACATTTTGTATGTTGTGAATTGGCGTGATGCTGACCACATCACCCCTAGTGTGCTGATGGTCAAGAAAATACGGGCCTAACACCGTATTCCCAATATGCCTCAATAGGAGTGTAACGGGATCTTTTACCTTTACCTATGTTGTGAATTAATCTGTAAATTGAGCTGCTAGAGTTGTTACTGTCTTGGTCTTGACTCATATATATTTTTTACTTCAGTCAGAAACAGTAACATCTGTGAAGGTTAGAAGTGGCAGTCATCGCTGGGGCCCAGGGTTTTTACCAGACCTGGTCTGTGTTTTGTGCTGGGTTGATGGAGAGCCTCAACGAAACATCACTGTTATGTCGCTGAGTTCATCTTATGGCATGTGAGTTTTTTGTCAGTTGTTGTCTTTTCCCCAAGTTGGAAAAAATGAGTATTTTTCTCCAAATATATTTTCATACTGATATTGTTTTCAGTGATTCTCACATATAAATTAATTCCAGACAAGAATCCCAGAAGATGTAAATAGCACAGATAGCACACTGGTTCATTTAGAAAAAAACAAAACATGGGAGACTTTCACAAGAGCGTCATGGAAGTAACAGTGATTCATTGTTTGTTATTCAAGTTGAGGTTATTACTTATAATTTGTAAAAGGATCTTCAGATCAAACACAGATTGGTAGAAATATTTCTAGCAGTACCCGTTAATTATGTTATGTGCTTGTCCCATGTAGTTCCAGGTGTCTCTGAAGATACAAAGAAAGAATTGGACTACTGAACCCGCAGGCATGTCATACAAGGTGACAAATATGGGGTTGTGCATGAGGCTGGTAACCTCATCATGTCAAACAAATTGACACAGAAACCACCACCACTACAAGAGCATGTCCATGCTTATTGCAGGCTCTCTGCTAAATAGGGGACCAGCTGCAATGGTGTTGCAAAGGGAAAAGATGATATATGTACTCACGTAACATGCTAAGAAGAGTAATTGTACAGTTCTGCTCATATTGGGTGTGTTTTGAGAAAAATTAGTACACATTGTGACAATAGGTGAAAAAAAATTGGAAGAATTGATAGAAAACAACAGAGGGAAAGAGAGAGAATATATTAAACAGTTTACTGGCACATCATGGAAGAGAGAGGTTGTAGAAAATACATTAAGCAATGAAGAGACTGATAGATTGGCAAAGGAAGGTATGCTATCTTAGCCTGACACAAGCATAACATATGAAGAGGCCAAGAGTTTTATCAGAAGCAGATACAGAAACAATGGCGAAGCAAAGCATCCAGGCCACAAAACGAACAAAACATATTACCAGCTTAACAGAAGTGAACAAGTGGTAATCTTCAGAATCCATACAGGCCACAACAGATTGAGATACCATCAGTTCAACAAGCTAAAGATGGATACCAATGAGTGTAGCTGTGACACCGATAAAATGACAGCTGAACCTCTGCTACAAAAGTGCCCAACACATGAAGAACAAAGGAAGCACATAGAGCCATCACCAGTTAAACTCCTGGACAAACTCGATGGAGATACCAACAACTGCAGGATAACCACTGCTTTCTTCTAACTTATTCAAGTTGACGTCTGAAAGTGTACAAAGAAGAAGAGAAATAAGAAAGATATTCTGCTTATATTTTCTGCCATATTTTTCCAGTGTATGACTCAATAGTTGCAGACTTACTGAGGTTCAGCCAGTAAAGTTTAATGGTGTAGTAAGATAATTTAAAGGGATAGTAATGAGGCTGTTCTTTGATTGGTTCCTTCTGTCAATCCTTTAAGAGGACAATAATGAAGCACTTCTTTGATTGGTCCCTTTTGTCAGTCCTTTAATTAATTGAATTCTCCTCTTACTCCTTATGAAGCATGGAGCCACCAGTTCAGCTGGTCCTCTTGCAGGAAGCCTGCACTAAAGCATCCATGTGCTCCCACAGTTTGTTTTAAACAGTGAATTTGCCAGTCCCAAGTACACCCTCATATTAGTCATCTCATATGACATGCCTTTGAGAACAGTAGGCCTATTTTTTTATTATCTCCATAGAGACTCCTAGGAGTACTCAGAGCATCTGTTCCTTAACTCTTTAAGTCCCAAGCAAAAAGCAGGGTTTGGCCCAAACAAAAACGGCCACCACAGTGCTTTTTTATTGTTGTTGTTTGGAAAAAAAAAAATTTTTAATGTTCATATGCATAAATACGAGTTATTTAAAATGAAAGTACTTCCTGTTGGAAATGACGTTTTGGGTTGTTAACATTGGAACAGAGCTCTAGACAGGAGCAAAAAATCCAAAGCCACTTAAATGGCTCATGGGCCAAATAGGTCTAAACCCTGAGCCATTATAGTGGCTCTTGGGGCTCAAAGAGTTAAGGATAGTAATAAGGCTCTTCTTTGATTTTTTTCTTTGTTACATTAATTTTTTGATCTTCAAATGATGTCATGCTTATTTCTGATGTAATGTAACTTTGGCATTTCTCAGTTTGGCATTTGGCAATGAATCAGGGCTGGCGATTGTAGACTACTTGCAGAAAGCCTGTCTGCTTAACCTGGGGACACCTGATTTGTATGGTAGGTAATAAGATGCTCAATGATCATATTTCACATCATTGATATATATTACTTTAGCACTGATATATATTACTTTAGCATAGAGTAGTAGTTCTTTTGGTGCTTTTAGTTTTTATGTCCATTTATTGGTGTCAAAAGCTTAAATTCTAGTCATTTGACCATCATTATTCAAGGTGTCCCATAAGTCTGGAATCATACAGATAAACAATTAATTGATATATTTTGATCATTGAAACATCATATACTTGCTGACGTGGTATCTCATCTGGATGTATATATTAGGGACAGTGGTGGACACACTTAGCATGTTCTGTGAATAAAAGTGTTTGTTTTTGCTATTTTTATTTTTGTTCCATATGATTCCAGGCTTATGGAACACCCTAAGAATATCTGCAGACAGTGTAAGGTTAAGATTGAGCTACACATAGTTAAGGTGTCTCATGTTTTTAAAACAGTCTGTTGTAAACATTCTTCCTTCTTGGATCCTTAGCCCCTGACTGACAAAGCAGGAGTTTGTACACAAACCCCATTTTGCTCAGTCGTTGGCCATCCTTTGTGCCGTGCCCCAACTCTTGCATCCCAGCCTCTACTGTTCTCCGCCAGGTTGTCTTTGGTATGCCTCTCTTTCGCTGTCCTTCTGGGGTCCAAAGCTTAGCAGTTCTGGTGATGGTGTCAGGGTCCCTTCTGAAGACAAAGCTAATCCAGTTCCAGTGTCTGCCCATAATGATGATGTGCATGACTTTTTGACTGCACCGTGTAAGCAATTCCTGGTTGGAGGTAGTATTTGGCCAAAAAATTCAATTTTTCTTAGGCAAGTTGTATGGAAAGAGGATAATTTGGACATTTCCTTTTCTGTTATTCTCCAGCACTCCACACCATACAAAAGTACAGAAAGTATGCAACTCCTATAATCTCAATTTCGTGTTTGGACTGTACTGAGAAGATTTCCAAATGTTAATATCTGCAAAGGCTGTTGTGGCTTTTTTCATTCTGTTACTGATGTCTTTGCTTGTTGCGCCGTCTGGTGTTACTATGCTTCCTAGATATGTAAACATATTTGTTTGTTCCAGCTTTTGTTTCCTTATTTTAATGGGCTCAGTGTTTATTACATTGAGTATCATAATCAGGGTTCGTAGCGACCTTGAAAAACCTTGAAAAACCTGGAAAACGAAAAAAAAAATTCCAGGCCTTGAAAAGCCTGGAAAAATGGCTAAAAGCCTTGAATTTTCCGCGTCGGACCTGGAAAAAAAATACAAATCGGAAGTCTTACGCTTTTCGTCCATTTTTCTGTTATTGATGGTATTTTTCGTTAAACTTCAGTTACCGTAGAATTTTTACTTCCCTTTGCGCACTAAATCCATTTCCAGACGTTTTCGGGAGTTTGCGTTTTCGGAGGTTTGCGTTTATGACGTGTTCGACCGAAAATGGCGGCCAAACCCGTATCGCTGGAAAAAGGACGCTGGAAAAACTGCAAATTACGCAAGTTGCACCATGTGTAAAAAAGAAATATGTTTGACCAGCATTTGAGAAAGTGCAGTAAAGTCGCATGTTACTGGGAAAAAAACACCAACAACTTGTCTCTGCACATTCAAGTTGTATTAAATCGTTCATTTCAACTGAGGTAAGTAATAAATTTATTTATCTCATTTATAAAACATTTAAATAAGTCCAATTTATAGATAGGCCTACTGTATTTGCGTCTTTAATTTACAATATATTTAGGCTACAGTTTTACTTTTAACCATGGCCAAAATTTATAGGCCTGGTGTTTGAATGAAATTTCTTAGTTTACACCTGTTTACGGGAACATCTTTGACACAGTTTAAGATTGTCAGGAATAGAAATTGATGGCGATTCCATATCATATACCCTGTTATCAGACCCATGTCCCACTGTTCATTCTTTGGAAATAAATATATTTTGAATGATTTTTTTTCTTAATGACAGCCTAAAGGGACATATCTCGTTCAACTTCTGAAGGGTTAGGGGCCTATAATTAGGATAGGCCTACATGTTTTCAATTCCAGATAACATGAATAACCGCTGATTCATGAAAGTGCCATAACTTATGTTAAATCACCGTAGGGCCTAATTAGGATGCATGAAAATTAGACTACCAAATTTGTGCATAGTATAGGCCTATGTTATTTTAAAAATAAATAGGTAAATAAGTAAAATTAAATAAAATTTTTTAAAAATATCTAAACAAACAAACGAGATAAAACAAAACAAAGCCCAACAAAAACACCAAACAAAGATAGTAAAGATGGGTTGGGGTGTAAAGGCCTGCTGTTTCCAGTTAGATATTTAATTGATTTTCACATATCCTATAAGAATATCATCATACCTTCACCCTCCCAATTACTATATATTAACTTTTCTTGTTCTGGTTAAATATTGTTTGACTTTATTATTCATGCGTTTAGAACTTTGACTTGGTAAATATACATAGCTTAGGCCTACTCATAAGTTATTTGTGTTCCTTTTTTTTTTTTTTAAACAGAAACGAACACAACCCCAATGAGCAGTTTTTCCCTCAGAAATATCAAAACCATCTAACACTACTCCCTCGGACACGTCAAAAACGTCTAACACTACTAGGAGACCTACAGAGTGACATCATTTGTGACCAAGGAAGAAACTCTCAGAGCTGAGATTATTTGGACTCTTTTTTCAGTGAAAAGTCACCATAGTTTTTAATTCAAATACAGGAATTAATAAAAATTTTCAGAAAATGTGTCCTGATAGTTCTATTGCCAGACAGTTTGGTCTATCTGAAAGGAAAACTTTCTACCTGGCCTCTTTTGGACTGGCTCCATATTTCACCTCACTTCTTGAGAGCCAGCTTAGCAAGAACAGTTACATTGTTCTGTTTGATGAAAGCATGAACAAATCAATGCAGCGAAAGCAAATGGATTTCCATGTTCGTTCCTGGGATGTGAATGTGATAAAAGCACATTATCTAACATCAAAGTTACTTGGACTTGCTAGAGCTCTTGATATGCAGACTGCATTTGATGATGCATGCTCATCATTAAATTTAGGACATTTGCTCCAACTGTCCATGGATGGGCCTAATGTAAATTGGTCTTTTCATGACAAAATTAATGTGCTACTGAACCAGACTATGGCATAGAACTACTGAATGTTGGAAGCTGTGGGCTGCACAAAGTTCATGGTGCCACAACTGAATATATGTCCATTGATTTGAAGGTTGTGTTGGGGCAACTTTTAGGGTGGTCAAAGATCTTCTTGATGGATAGGCAACATGGGACATATTTTCTTCTGTGGTAGTCTTTACTCAGCCTTCACCTTTATTTCAAGACCTGAAATTCAGATTGGTGCATTTGGAACAGTAGCTGAAAATAGGTAGCATTTTCCTGTAGCACTGAAGAAAAAACAACTCAAATTGAAAAAAGACAAATCATCCTGTGTTTTGTGCGACAGAAGATAAGGCATGCCGACAGTCACCTGGCATGATACAAACAGATTTAATCTTATATCTACTGTTCACTCCAATGATAATATAAACAAGAAACTGTCCTGGTCAATGAGCACATAACTACAACACACTCCCAACTCTACAAAAAAAGATCAAAGCAAAGATCAGGATGTCAGTATAACTCTTATTGAACCTGCTATTCTTCTACGCAATGTGACACCATCAAAACCACAGGTCACAACAACATGACTTACTGAGCACCACTTCATTGATAAATATGAAAGGGCAAGGTACAAACCAGACTGTAAAGTGTGTAAGGCTGCAGGGAACAGAAGCCAGACTTGCATGTACTGCCCAGATTGCAATGTACCTCTATGCCTGATACCCCGCTTCAAGTTATACCACACAGTCAAGGATTATCAACGATCCAGACAAAGACTCTTGCAGAGACCTACAGCTACAACTTCAACCCCAGTTAATGAAAAAAGCAGCTCAGACTACAACTAGAGGTACGTAACTACTCAAACATTTAAAAAACGCTCATTGTCAGATGCCACAGACGCAGAATACATTCAAAAAAGACGAACACGAAAAAATACATTTTTTTTTTTTTTTTTGCATTTTATTCACAATTTTATTAGCCTTTTATGTTGATATACATGGTTAATCGTTTAATCAATATGTCAATCAAGCTTATTTTATTCATTACCATCCATGTCACTAACACTTTATTGCGCTGACGTTGAACAAATTCACTAAAAACTTGGAAAAGATGTCTGTTTTTCAATCTTTTATGAATTTTATTTAAAAAAAAACAGTTCTTTTTAAAAAAATCTGCAAACACCATTGGTAATGGGAGACGGTAATGCTCCGGATTGCTGGTCAGCAAAGTGATAATTATATCTGAGAAAATTAGATGAGGAAAATATTAGAGTTTCCCATCCTTGAAAATTACGTGCTGGACCTGGAAAAACCTGGAAAAAGCCTGGAAAATGCTTGAAGAAATTTGCTATGAACCCTGCATAATTTCTGTCTTCTTCAGATTGATACATTAAACATTGTTTCCATTGTAAATCATTTTCTTTTTAATTGCTAGGATGGATTGAGTATTTCTAGCAATGTTTATTAATTTTTTCTGCACTTATGGAATATGCGAAGGAAAGTGTTACCTTTTTAGCAGTATTTTCAAGCAGTATTTCAATTTGTTTATTTGTTTGTTTTTTCTTAAACGAAATCATATTTTAATATATGTTTTGTTTTTAAATTGCAAAGCTTGTTAATTTTTATATTCTTCTTCTTCTTCTTTGATCCTTAGCCGCCGACCGTCAAAGCAGTCAGTGGCCATCACGCCTAGTGGCGTCTTGTAGGGCAACAACAAATTGATTCCACTTTGCTCGGTCGGTGGCCATCCTTCGTACAGTGCTCCAACTCTGGTTCATTCTTTGCATCTCAGCCTCCACAGTCCTCCGCCAGGTTGTTTTTGGTTGGCCTCTCTTTCGTTTTCCTTCAGGGGTCCAAAGCATAGCTGTTCTTGTGATGGCATCAGGGTCTCTTCTGAGGACATGACCAACCCAGCTCCAGCGTCTGCCAGCTAAGATGGTGTGCATGTCCTCTTGCTTGCTACGAGTAAGCAGATCTTGGTTAGTGATGGTATTTGGCCAAAAGATTCGGTGAATTTTTCTTAGGCATGTTGTGTGAAAAGAGGACAATTTCGACATTTCCTTCTCTGTAACTCTCCAGCATTCCGCACCATAGAGAAGCACAGAAAGCACACAGCTCTGATATAATCTTAATTTTGTGCTTGTGCTGTATTGGGAGGACTTCCAGATGGTAATTAGGCTAAAGAAGGCTGTTCTTGCCTTATTCATTCTGATGTTGATGTCTTTGCCTGCCCCACCGTCTGGTGTTACTATGCTTCCTAGGTATGTGAAGGTATCTGTTTGTACCAATTGCTGATTCCTTACTGATATGGGCTCAGGGTTGCTCACATTGAGCGTCATGACCTCAGACTTCTTTAAATTGATATTCAAGCCCACCTGCTGGCTAAACTTATTAAGTCTATCCGTTTTTTCCTGAATGTATTGATGTGAATGTGCTAGTAGTGCAATGTTATCTGCATATTCCAGATCTTCCAATGTAGAAAATGTTGTCCATCTTATTCCTCTTGGACTGCCCTCTGTTGTCTGGCGCATCACCCAGTCTATGACTGTTAAAAATAGAGTGGTTGATAAGGGGCATCCCTCTCTTACTCCTGTCTTCACCTCAAAGGTTAGGTTGCTCTGCCCAACACTACACGTAAAGTTGGCATAGAGGCTTTTTATGATTGACACTATGCAGCTTGGAATTCCATAAGCCCTCAGTATTTTCCATAAACTGTCCCTATGTATGCTGTCAAAAGCCTTTTCAAAATCAACAAATCTATCTTCAGCTGTTCAGCCACGCGCTCTTCAACAGACAGCGAATTTCGGTTCTTGCCTTCAGGGAAGTACCCAGTTTTAATTTTATTATTTTATTAAGTTTTTTATGTGTCCTATCTAGACTTCACTTTCTTTCCTTTCCTGACGAAGGCCTTGTGGCCGTATCGTAGACTATTTTCTTTGTCTTTTGTCCTCGTAAGACGAATCACCTTTTTTCGATTTTTTTTCAAACCCACCCTCTATAATGTTCCTGAGAGTGAATATATGATCTACATATCTCCTGTTCTTTCTAAATCCTGCTTGTTCTTTCCTCAGTTTGTGGTCTACTGCCTTTGAAATTCTCTGTATAATTATCCTGCCTAGTATTTTGCTGGGAACTGAGAGAAGAGTGATTCCTCTCCAGTTATTGCAGTCTGCAAGATCTCCCTTCTTGGGCAATTTGACAATCATTCCTTTGTTCCACTCTGATGGTGTTGTCCCCGTTTTCCAGACTTGTGCAAATAGTGGTTCTAATAGTTCTGCTGCTAGCTCAGGGTCTTTGCCGTTCTTTAACCCTTTGATTGCTGTGATGATTTCTTCTTTGCTTGGAATGTCTGTATTCACATCTAGATCATTTTCATCTTCAGGAACATTCAATTGTGTCTCTGGTGGTTCCTTGTTCAGAGTTTCTCTGAAGTGCTCTGCCCATCTTGTTTCCTGTCCCTCTGCTGTCGTGATGAGATTACCTTGCTTATCTCTTACTAATGTAATATTGTTTGCACCTCGTTTTCCGCTGATGAATTTAGTTATTTTGTATACTGTGCTTTATTCATTTCTCAGTGCTGCCTCCTCTGCCTGTCTTGCAAGATCGTCTAGGAAATTCCTTTTGTTGGCTCGGGTTTGGCATTTAACTTCCTTGTCCAGTTGACTGTACTGTTCGCTATATAGTTGCTTTAACCTGGGGGACTTCGCTTCTGTTTTCTTTCTTTTCATTTCCTTTCTCATCGTTATGGTGTTTAATGTTTCTGGTGTTATCCAGTCTTGCTTCTTCCTTTCCTGGAATCCCAAGCATGATTTGCTGCTTTCTTTGTATATTGTTGAAATAGTGTTGAAATTCTGGTCTATATCATCAGTCAATGTCTTTTCCTGACTTTTGGCAAATTGATATCGTTTCTTTATGTCGGCCGCAAAAGCTTTTCTGGTAAGGGAGTCCTTCAGTTTGCTGATGTCAAACCTTTTCTGTGTAGTAACAGTTGGTGCAGCCCTTCTTAGTTTCACTTTCAATTTTGCTACTACTAAATGGTGATCACTTCCCACATCTGCACCTCTTCTTCCTTCACATCTTGTAATGCATGTCTCCATCTACCGTTAACCATGATGTGGTCTATCTGGTTTCTGTCCCGACCATTTGGTGATTCCCATGTTAATTTGTGAATTTCTTTATGTGGGAAGAGTGTTCCTCCAATAACCAGGCTGTTAATGCTACAGAAACTTATTAGTTTATCCCCATTTTCGTTTGCTGTTCCGCTGCCGCATTTCCCCATTGTTCTTTCATTATATGTATTGTGTGTACCAACTTTCGCATTGAGGTCTCCCATTACTATAACAAGATCATATCTAGGTGTGTCTTCCATTTCTTTCTGCAGTTGTTGATAGAATTCATCCTTGACCTCCTCATCGCTATCATTCGTTGGTGCGTAGCATTGTATTATTGTAGTGTTGGTGAATCTCCCTCTCAATCTTAATCTTATCAGTCTGTTGTTGATGGGTTTCCATTCCAGTAATGTCCTTTATATTCCTTTCTGTAGAATAATGGCTACGCCTTCATTGTGCTGTCCATCCTCTCTTCCAGAGTAAAGTACTGTTTCTCCTGTTGCTGTTTTAACTTTTTCTGCCCCTGTCCATCTGCTCTCGCTTATCCCTAGAATGTGTAACCTATAGTTTCTCATTTCTGCCGTGACCTGTCTTAGTTTACCTGTCTCGTACATTGTCCTGACATTCCAAAAACCTATTCTTGTATCCTGTTTTGCGGTCAGGACATCCGTTTTCATGTCAGTGGCTTCCTTTCGGCTTTCACCACTGACAGTCATACGAGCCACAGACTCCGAATGTCCATCCCGCAGCAAAGTTTGTTCATTTATTGCTGTTTCCGTAACTTCATTGTTTTTTTTTTACACAGACAGGGGTGTCAGCCCTATGCTAAAACCCCCAACCTGGAGGACCAGGGTACCAGCTTTTGTCTGACCCCTACCCGCACAGACCAGTCCAGCTTGGTTGAACCTACCAGGAGTAAAACTCCCACTGGCATAGCTCTGGGGATTGTCAGGGTACGCAAGCTGCCATACCGCTACAAGGTATAGGTACCATTGATGGCAGTGATTTTTATATTACTTATGTATTTTTCTCCACAGAGCAAAGTATTATTAATTAAACTGTTCCAAAATGTTTACTATTGAAGTTGACTAATTTATCAAACAAATCAACCTTCATCCTGCATACCAGGTTCCATGGACCCATACCAGCGAGTTCCTAGGTCCCCGCGCTCTAAGAAAGCCCCTGGGGAGGGGCTAGGGCAAGGATCTGAAGACTGCAAGTCTCCAACAGTTGATCAGGTTAGATAACTACAGTGCATTATAATGTAAATGGGCATTGTGATTACATTTGTTGTTGAAACTCATAATATTGTTTCTAGCATATACACTGAGTTAAACTGACATCATCTTTTAGTACAGATAATGAGTTAGACTAACAAATTCTTTTAGTGGAGCTACTGTACAGATTCTGAGATAGGCTAACATCATCTTCTAGTACAGATACTGAGTTAGACTAACATCATCTTATAGTACAGATTCTGAGATAGGCTAACATCATCTTCTAGTACAGATACTGAGTTAGGCTAACATCATCTTTTAGTACAGATACTGAGTTAGGCTAACATCATCTTTTAGTACAGATATTGAGTTAGACTAACATCATCTTCTAGTACAGATACTGAGTTAGGCTAACATCATCTTTTAGTACAGATACTGAGTTAGACTAACATCATCTTCTAGTACAGATACTGAGTTAGGCTAACATCATTTTTTAGTACAGTAGTACAGATACTGAGTTAGACTAACATCATCTTCTAGTACAGATACTGAGTTAGACTAACATTATCTTATAGTACAGATTCTGAAATAGGCTAACATCATCTTTTAGTACAGATACTGAGTTAGACTAACATCATCTTCTAGTACAGATACTGAGTTAGGCCAACATCTTCTAGCGGAGACCCTGAGTTAGGCTAACATCTTCTAGCGGAGATGCTGAGTTAGGCTAACATCTTACAGTGGAGATGCTGAGTTAGGCTAACATCTTCTAGTGGAGATGCTGAGTTAGGCTAATATCTTCTAGTGGAGATGCTGAGTTAGGCTAACATCTTCTAGTGGAGACGCTGAGTTAGACTAACATCTTCTAGTGGAGACGCTGAGTTAGGCTAACATCTTCTAGTGGAGACGCTGAGTTAGGCTAACATCTTCTAGTGGAGACACTGAGTTAGGCTAACATGTTCTTCTAGCTTAGACCCTGAGTTAGGCTAACATCATCTTCTAGTACAGATACTGATTTAGACTAACACATCTTCTAGTACAGATCCTGAGTTTGACTACCATCATCTTCTAGCAGAAATACTTAGACTAATGTCATTTTCTAATACAGATGCTGAGTAAGACTAAAATCATCATCGAGCACACATACTGACTGATTTAAGACTGTTGTCATCTAACACAGACTAAGACTAAACTCTCCTTCTGGCACAGACATAATCTTAGTCAGACTAATATTTCCTTCTGGAAAATACTGAATGAATTAAATATGTTTTACTTCACGTTTTGGTACAGTCTTTGAAGGAATTAAACTAACTTCACTTTCTTAACTCTTTGACTCCATAATTATTTTCCACCCTCTGCCATAATTATTTTTAGAAGAATTCTAAATGGTGAAGTGTACTGACTTTTAGTGTAAATTTTATGTTAATCTTTTTCTGTGAACATGTATTTATTATATACCAAACTGTAGGGAAATGGATAGAGAATTGTAATATATAACGTCTTTGGTAGTATTAACACAAGTGTGTTCGTTATACTTAAAACATTTTGCATGTAAAATTGAAAACACTAAAAAGTTAACTGTAGAATACAATCTTACCAAAGACAAATTACTGTTGTAGACAATAAAACTTTCTTTTTAGTCTTCAAACGTCAATTTAATCCATATACAAAGTGAAAAAAACATGCTTATGGCCACAATTAGTACATTTAGTGTTATTCACACCAGTTTTTCTGTGGTCCCTTGTAAGAAAAAAATAAATTATGCAATTGTGCATTACGTAATTTTCAAACAAATGAAGAATAACGTCATATAAAAACTTTTTTACTCTTGTTTAATGTTTTAATAGTATCCCTAGCTTCATCTTCTATCAAGAACTAGTGATTAGATGTTACGGTAGGTCTAGTTTTGTTGCTTTTTGATCGGCCAGAATATGACTACACCCATTCATCAACTAAATCTAGTGTGTCTAGCTTTTCTGCACAGATTCCGTATTTTAACAACAAACTGTGACTACCAAACAATCATCATCAATGTCAGCAATGTTTCAAAGTAGTTTGACACAATTATTTGCTTAGGAGACTTAGAAAATGTAAATATAAAGCGTGACATATTGCTCTGGCACGGCGCGCTGAATTTTGCAATGCTCAGAGCGTTGGTCTGGAGTCAAAGAGTTAACTGAATTAGGCAGACTAAACTTCTAGCACAGACCACACTGAATTAGACTAACTTCACCTTCTTACCTGAATTAGGCAGACTAAACTTCTAGCACAGACACACACTGAATTAAACTAACTTCACCTTCTTAACTGAATTAGGCAGACTAAACTTCTAGCACAGACACACACTGAATTAAACTAACTTCACCTTCTTAACTGAATTAGGCAGACTAAACTTCTAGCACAGACACACAATGAATTAGACTAACTTCACTTTCTAGCATAGACACACACTGAAGCTAGATTTACTTCACTTTTTGGTACAGTCGCTGAAGGAATTTAATTAACTTCCTTCTGACTTAGACTCTAATTGAATTAGGCTGATTCTACCTTCTAGCACATGTGACCGCACACTCTGGAAATGGGGATAGTACTACGTAGAGTTCATGTAATAGAGCACTATGAGGGTAGATATTAGAGAGTTATCTTTTCTTGGTTATCAAGGATGGCCTTGGATTTGAAAGGCTCGTCTGTCTTGACAGGCTAATTGCCTGAGGTATTGATTCAGACAAGTATTGGTAAGCCCAGGTTCTTAGGCCCTTGCTTTAGGTTGAAGACTTATTAGTTATGGAACAGTAGAACTCTCAGAAAGCTCTAAAGTGTCAATGCTAACTTCAATATATATATTAGATAAGTCCAAAGCCTCAATAAATGAACTCTTTATTGTCGATACAAAGATTATGGACTCATTTCCAATTAGTCATGCATTTCTGTCCAAATATTCTTACTTACTTACTTAGTTGTTCCCCTTCTACCGTGAGGTGTAGAGGTTTGGAAGAGAGAGTGCCAGACTATCCTATCGGCTGTCTTCCTCCTGGCCTGGTTCCATTCTAGTCCTCGGTCCTTCAAAGATTGTCTAATGTTGTCCTCCCAGCGGACTCTGGGGGTTTGGATCCCTGGCTCTTTGTTTCCCATGCTTGTCGTGGTAGCCGATCTATTCTGCTACATTTAATCTCTAAGCAGAGCTTTCTTCAAATTTTGCCACATATATTCTCGAAGTAACAATATGGTTACTTTCTCTCTCAATCTTTGCTCAGTTTTGATTCTTGGTGGGAACCTTGTACTGCTTAGGTTGTATGCATGTTGGTTTTATATACTGAAATTTCCTGCTACAAAATAAAGTTCAATGCGAAACCTAATTCTATTTTGAGATGGTACTTATGGGCGCCAGAAACCCAAAAAGGTAAAGCACCAGAAAAACATTTTGGTTAATATAATCTCCTTCTTCAAGCTCCTAGCTACCAGCCTCTCATCTAAAAAATCTTTGTAACTATGTGATATTGACCAATCAGTATTCTCTATACTCTGGACCACTCTAACTTGTGTGTTTTCCACGGTCACACACATGCACACAATGAATTAGGCAGACTTCACTTTCTGGTACAGGCATAGACTCAATGAGACTGATATTGCTTTCTGTGGTTCAGTTTGAAGGTAGTGATCTTTAACTCATTGTGACAAGTGAAGCAGAGTCAATACAGTTGATTGTCTAGACCAGTGCATGCACCACCTGGGAGTGCGAAACTTACCTTCCAGAAATGCGAGACATGCCAGATATTTTAGATCAAGAATCATCATAAACAATATATAATACATAGAACTCACATGTATTTGTACAAAATAGAACGTTGACAACATGAATTCGATACCAAATCTTTTTCATATTCTGTAAATAACATTTTCTCAAAGTAATCTTTTATCTCTTTTAAGCATTTCTGACATGTTTTTGCGAGCTAAGATAAAGGGGTGTGAGGCTTCTTAAGATAATGTAAAGGAGTGCAAGGCTTCTTAAGATGCTGTAAAGTTGTGCAAGGCTTCTTAAGATGCTGTAAAGGGGTGCAAGGCTTCTTAGGATGCTGTAAAGGGGTGCAGGACCTCTAAAAGGTCAAGAAACACTGGTCTAGATCAAGGCATCTTAACCTGTAGTCCAGTGACTCCTTGGGAGTCCGTTAATGGATTCAGAGGGGTCAGTGTACGTAACTTGAAATTTAAAATTTGTAATTGTGTGTTTATGTATATTTTACCTAAGAAGAGATCCGTAGCTTTCACTGAGCAATCAGAGGGGTCCATAGCACAAAAAAAGGTTAAGAAGCCCTGGTCTAGATCTTAACAATTTTTTGTTTGACATATTCCACTAACACAGAGCTTGCCAGTGATGGGAAGAAGAAATCTTCAAGTGCAGAAAAATAATATATGTACGACTGATGTGTGTTATCAAAAAAAACTTTCAAAGACACAACCCTTACAGTTTAAACTATATAACAATTCAGAGTGACAGAAAAGTCAATTGCGTCAAACATGGGAAAACTACGAAGTCCTTTAAGAGATAACATCATAATATCAGAGGAAATCTTTTCACTCTAATTTAGTGGAATGATGGGAGATAACTGGAATGAAAGCTGGTGGACTTCCAGTACACAGTGATCTATTTTTTCCTTCTACTCTCGTAATTGGAGTTAAACAACTAAACTAAGCTGAAAAAAAAAATGTATTGTCCCCCCCGCCAAAGGACATTATAAAAACAAAATAAGCAGTTTTGGAAGAAGAAGAATAGTCCTGATACAAATATTTCTACAGTTAAAATCCTAAAAAATTAAGTTTCTTTGTTGTATCTTTAACTCATAAATTGGATTTGTATATTCCATCAAACTCAGAATGAAACATGAGCTAGGAAGGAGTGACAGTGACAAGGAATTGTGAATGTTGTAGCATGAATATTTAGGAGGAGTATAAACTGTGGTTTTAAAATGACAATATGAGAATAAACGCACTGTACAAACATTAAATGCAGTATTCTTGCTTGTTGAAGTATGGGTTGGTAACATATGTGTCTGTCATTTGTGTAACACCTTAAAAGCAGATCAAATGATGTTTCAAAGAAATGTCTCCCTCTCGTGGCACAGTACAGACAAAAATAGCAGATAATATAGCAGACAAATAGCAACATGTGAACATTCTCACATCATCAATCTTGTGCCAAGGTACAGAATAATTAGACGAGCCAACTTGCAAAATACTTTTAAGTCTTATCTATTTAATTTTTATATCTATATAAGAAACATTGATGGCAAAGGCTTGAGAATAATACGGAACGTTTTTTTTCGACAACAGTAGCTATAAGAGTTAGCAGCTAAGTAGGAAAGATTCAGCAAACAAAATAGAGTGTTGGGCAAGGATGTATACTGTTGTCACCTGATCTGTTCTATCTGTACAATGAAACCAGAATGAGATCCATAGAGGATATGCCAGAGATATCAGCCAAATCCGTGGACACATTATAAGCAACTATCATTCGCTGATGATACAGTATTAATAGCAAAAAATGGGAAAAGACCTACAGGGATTGATATGATGAGAGAAAACAAAAATAATGGCCTTAGCGTAAATAATGAGAGGACAAGAAGTTATGGTCATCTCAAAGAAACAACATTTTCCAGAATGTACCATTAGAGCAAATGGCACAGTTTTGAAACCTGTCACTAGATTCAAATAATTAACACATTAATAGCATCAGATGGAAGATACATGTGAGAGATGAAGACTAGAATGGTCCAATCAAAATCTGTATTCCATAAAATTGAGAGTATTTTAATGCCACAAATCTTTTTCAATAGAAGTTAAAAGAAAGAAAAAAGGGAATACAGTATTCACAACATTAAAAAGTGTCAATTCTGTCATTTATAAACAAATCATGAACAATTGGTTAACAAGCATGAAGATCCATGGAGGTCACAGGTGGGTGGTTTTACTGTAGAATATTAAAGGATGCCATCAGCTAACAAAGAATAATGAGTGGCCTGAAAGAGGTCAATTATGCCAGAGAAGCTTATTAAACAAACTAGAAGGAGGCAAACTACACTCTGTCATAATGTTATGAGAAGAGGAAAGCTGGAAGACATTGTGATAACCATCAGAATTGATGGATAAAAAGGCAGAGGTGAAAAGTTAGAAGATACTGGACAATTGAAGGCCAATTTGAGCAGGCAGTCATGATGGGAGGCCAGTTTTCAGGGCTGGTTTATTTGAACAAAGTTTTTGTTTTGTTTTGTTCTAATTTTATATTTTATTAATCCTCAATCAGCTTCCTTTATGACTATGCTTAACACATTAACTACCGAATTGAAAAACACACTGTGGCCGAATTACATTTTTTTCCCATTTTTATCCTGTAGGTGTTTGCACAAAGTAAGCAGTAGTTTTCGTAATTGTTTACAGATTTTTATGAATTACACGTCATTTCAAAGATAAATGAATGTACTATTACAATAAGCACCATTTGTAAGTAACTCTAATAGAGGTTTTTTGCTATTTAACGGCCCTCCGATGGCCGAGGACTTGCAATATTTTCACAATTATAACTGCTTGCGCCCCATCTCTATCAAAATCCTTATTTCAATCACCGTTTTCACTCTTGTCCTCGTCGCTAGATCTATCAGTCAATTGTTGAAACACGTTTCTATCCTATTCAACCGTTAGACGAGATGTACACGCATTTTTTGTAGTCCTATCACTAGTTGCCACGGTAAACAGTTTTACATGATTTGGTAACTAACCCAAAACGCTGAAAAATGTGAACATAATATCAATTTTTCCAATGTTCTACAACAACCATGCTTTGGGAATTTGTTTTCCGGTGGCAACTTAAAATCTCAAACCAGATCAGAGAGTGTTTCAGTACATTTTTTCATATGACATTTTCATTTGTTTTATTACTAAAATTAGATTGGCGCTCTGAGCGGCTTGTGGTCCAAATGTGATTATTTTGTGAGCCGCTGACAGCGGCTTGCGGTAGTTAATGTGTTAACATAAGCATGCTTTAAATAATACAAATTTGAGAAGAAATAACCCTTAAACTTTACAATTAAATGAAAAGTCAGTGACAGAAAATTCCTTGTGTCAAACATGGGAAACCCACAAAGTCCTTTATGAATTAATATCATGATATGAAAAAAACCAAAAACAGAAATGATAAATGGCAGAAGGGGCAGGAGGTTGTGGAGAGACATGATCATCAGCACCATTTGGCACATTACTTGAAGAAGAAGGCAAAGAGGAAATCTTCAAGTTCAGAAAAATACTATATATATATTTATATATATATATATATATATATATATATATATATATATATATATATATATATATATATATATATATAATATATATATATATATATATATATATATATATATATATATAAGACTAGTGACATATTATCCATATGTTGTATAATTAGCTCTAATAAAGAACAATTTTGTTGAAACATCTGTTCTCAGCTTGTGTTATACTAATATACACTCTCTAGGCAGAATAATTGTTTTCTCATGATTTAGAAGCCATTTCCCAAACATATGTCGCTGATTGGAAATAAGTGTACATGTTAGCATATTTTCAGTTATATATGCCAATGTAGAGTTGAGAAGAGCATTTCCAAATATATAGGTGTCACTCTGAAAATTTTAGGTGGCACTGACTCATCTTGTAGGATTTGTGTTTTTTCTCTGTACTTAGGTGCTTTATATTGAACTTTATTTTGTTATTATTTACACAGAATTACATAGTTTTGTTCTATCCTGTGGCAACAAATAGTACTACAGGTTAGGTCCTATTTAAAAAGGAATGAAGTGAGAGTCATATTTTGCTTATAGATCTTGCAGAAATTTTATTTTAAGAGATGCTTATGCTACTAATGATTTTTGCGTGACTGGAAGACAGTTTGGTCTAAGATTTCATGTTGGATGCAAATGCTTTAGCATCAGTTATCAATGTCATTGCTATATGTTTTGGTTTCAGTCAGGCTTCTACCTAAACCCCACCCATGGAAGTGACAAAAGTGGGGAATCTAGCCCTTCTTCCCCACTCACCCCCAACAGCACCCCAGGCTGCCAAGCCTCTTTCCCCTACATAAGTGGGTTGATGGCTTCAGCGCTGAGGGCTCACCAGTCTACATATGGAACAAAGTTCCTGTCACCCACTAAGGCACCGGTCTTGCTTGACCCAGATTCTGTGATAAGCCCTGATGCTCAACCTCAGAACCTGAAAGATCATCATCAGGTCCACATCCCAGTTGATCCAGTGTCTCTAGAACCTTCAGGCATTGCCTCATCTTTGCCATCTTTCCACTTGACTGCACCAATGAAGTCTTTTCACTCCCTCAGTTGTCACAGAGCAGCTCAAGAAAATCACCAGAACCTCTGTATCCATTTGATGAAGATCATTTCAAGGCAGAAGATAAACCTGAAATAATTAAACAACAGGATGAGTCTGGTGCCTCTAAAACACCAGCACAAAACAAACATAATCATCAAAGGTCATTAGTTTCACCAACCTGCACTGGATTTACCCCCTTCTCCTAAAAATGAATCCAGCACATCTCCTAACCAAGATTCCAGCAGTATGTTCTTTTCTTTCTCACACCCGCAATGGGATTTGAAATCTTCTACTCCAGCCACACTGAGCCCTTTGATACTTTTGCCACGGTCAGTTTAGTGAGATGAGCACGTTAAATGGAAGGAGTCATTTGTTTTACATGTCTGGCCCCTCTGAAAATCCAGCTCTTCTAAGCCCTTCATCTCACCTGAAGCCAAGAAGTATTAGCGCAGGAGATATCAAAACAACACAGCGCACAACGCAGTGAAAGTGCGTCTTCATCACCAGAAACTAGAAAGAAGGAGAAAAAAAAGTAAAAAATATCTTAGACCCACAGGGCTTAATTGATGGAAGTTTTCAAAGACAGAGAACTTGGTGAGATTATCAGAAAGTCATCCTCAGATAGCCAGATATCATTGTCAGAAAAAAATCACAACCTTGGACCTGACTCATCGGACATTAGAGACCCAGAGCCAGAACTGGTTTATGAACAAAATACGCAGGAGACCTAAGAAAAAAAGGAAAGAAGAAGAAGTGGACATGGGTGAAGAATGTGCCCAAAACGAGGCTATAGAGAAACTAGACAAAAGTACATTGATGAGTTCAGTCTGTGACATGGTAGACAAAAATGGCGAATTTGACTTGGAATCTTTTTATGCAGAGGAAAGGTCTGTAGGAGATGAGGAAGAATGTATTAATGTAGGATCTGGAAGAATTATGAGCCCAGAAAGTAATAAGAACTTTTTTAGAAGATTCAGCCTGAAGATCAGATCTTTTGGCTCCCGAAAATGCTCAAACGAAGATGAAGATAAGGAAGGGGGGTCTTTCACCTGCTGATAAAGTATACCAGAAATCACAGGAGAGGCAACCAAAAGTTAAGATTGAAGTCCTGGACCTGACTGATGACAGTGCGCGTAAGCACAGCATGCGCAGGATGTACCTGTCTGAAGTGATGCAGTCGAGAAAATCTGTTGGTAGGTAGTTAAAACAAGTTGACCTGCTGGTGGGGGTCATCTTACCTTTGCAGCATCGGCTTATTTAACCACTAGCTGCACGCAATCGTCTCTGCTATGACATTTTAATATGTCTACTCTGTGTAATTTCCTTCTTTTCAAGCATTTTCCTTGTCAGATATTTTTATTCTATATATATATATATATATATCAGAGTCTTAGGTTCGCTTTTAGGTCAACTACAGATAGATGTTTCGTTCACAGCAGACTTTCATTTTTTGTTTAAATTTAGTTTTGTCAATTATTTTGTCCTTCTTTACAGCATGTAAAAGGCTTTCTTTTTCAGCCCTTGCACCAAAATTAAAGCATGATGATCAATATTATCGGTGTTTTAATTCCATTATCCTTTGACAAGTGTTTCTTTCACAGTATCTGGTACCTTATTTTATTGTGGTTTTCCATTGACATTATCCTGTTATGCCAACTGTTTTATTCACTGACCTGTCCACTTGTGCATCTTTTTCAGGGTGAGCTCTTTGTATCATCACACTTTTTCTTGTATGAGGATGTGAGGTTTTTTCATGGGTACCAAGGCATGAATGTTACAGCTCAAATATATATTAGAAGTCAGCAAAATGATACTCAGTTTACCAGCAGTGTTTTTAAGCTTATTCTTTTGTTCATTTCTTCTGGACAAGTAATGCAAAGCCATTCCCATTAATTAGTTCTGCTGTACTTTTTAGCCAGTTGTTTAACCGTACCTGGCTTTTTTTCTAAAATAAAAATGGTACCTATCAGCAATGTGCTTTTCTATAACCACCTGTGCCATGTTATCATGTATCCTGCAGAAACTCCACAATACCTGGAAAGTGGTTTGTTAACTACACTAGTTACACTATTATTTTTAAATTGGAAAAAAAAAAGAGTTGAGAGTCCATGGACTCTGTAGATAAAATAGCATCATTCATGCAGTGGACTCCCTTGCCCGTATTTTAGTACCCTATTGTGTTTAAAATATTATTTCCTTGTTTTGGAACATTTCTGTATAGTTTTAACTTGAGTTCTTATGCAGAAAGTTTGAGTTTTGTTTAGAAAGATATTGTGTTGTTACATTTTTTTTTTTTTTAATCCTCCGGTGATTGGTTATTTACTGCCTTCCCAACATCTTTGCCATGTGTCTAGATGTTGCCTTGTTGTTGATGCAAGCAAGCGTCTGCCTGAGTGCCAGTTGTATTACTTTGCTGGTGTGGTTCTAGCATGAAACTTGCATACTGGAGTAGAATAATTTTAACTTTATTAGAATCTAGATAAGTTAGTCCTAGGAGATGTTGCCGGTCTTTCTCTTTAGTCTTATCACATGGTTATGTTTCATGCTTCTGCTGTCTTGCTTATTTTTAATTTGGAGCATTTTATTTGTAGTTACCACAGTTTATTTTTCAGCACAAATCGTCTTTCAGCGTTGACGTTTATGGATATTAGCCCTCAACAGGTAGGGACATCATGAATACAGCAGCCCAGTGAATCTCTCTTTTCTCTTTTTACATTTATGTTTTTTACTGTCGAGGTCCTAGATAATTACCCTGTATAGCCTTTCAGAAAGTGCTCTGTGTTCTGCAAAAGTTACCAGGCTTTGAAAGACTGCATAGAAGCATATGTTGTCTTGCAGGCACCCTTTCCATCTTAGAGTCATGCGGAAAAAAAACACATTAAGAAGTTTCATTCATACATATGTTTCCATTCAATGCTCATGTACATTTGAATGATTCTTTGTGTTTTGCCTAGTTTTATTAAAGAGGGTTTTATTTACTTGTTTGTCATGTGTAGAGTTATGTAGTTAGTTTCTCTGTTTGGGGATAGCTTTTTGTCAGTTATGAATTTAGATTTTATTTAATTGAAGGTTTAGCAATCTTCTATATAGTTTTGCTTTTCTGTTATTGACTTGAACATGCGAGCTTATTTTAATATTGCTTTTACTCTTAAGACTATTTTCTTCCTGCAGGTTGTTTTTTTTTTTTTTTCAATCACTTATAGTTTAATAGCCCTTTCTACAGAATATTACAGAACTTGATACATCCAGCCATGTCTACATGCAAGAAAAAATTGAATTATAATAGTACACTTTATTCGATTTTACACTTTAAAAAAAATATTTCTTCTCATTTTTTCCCCATACCCTGATCCTTTGTGATTGTACCCTTCCTGTGGGTATAGATAAATGGGGATTGCCTGAGCCCTCCTGTTTCTGGAATAAAAATCGCCAGGAAGCAACTATCTGCTGATATGCGTCGCCCCAAGTCTCAGTGCGGCCGCAAATTGCAGCGAGTCCGCAGTGTGGCATCTATGGACGAACCGTTCTATACTGGAGGTGCAGTTTCAGCTTTTGCACTGTTCTGTGGGGCATTCATCCTATGTTATCTTTTGATGTCTTTCCAGCTCTTTTCCCTCTCTTGATTGTCCTGCTGTGAAATTTGTATTCTGCTGTAATCCATTTGCTGACACAACCCCCGCCCCCCCCCATCTGAGCACCACCACATGCAGCTTGGTGTTGTTTACTAACCATGTATCATATCAGTTTTGATTTTCTTCCTTACATTATTATTTCATATAAAATCTGTATTGTTTTCACATTTGTCAGTTTTGTGGATTTTTGTGTGTTTTTATTTTGGATGTAGTTTTTGTTTTACATACAATAGTTGTTTTTTTTTTTTTAAGTGAAATTTATGTATTGTTTGCCTTAGTTCACTCAGTTTTGATTACAGTTTCTGTTATTTAACTACTTAATAACTTTTTATGTTATTTTAACAACTGAATGGACCTCACATTTCTAACAAGAATTTAGAGTTGCATGTAAAATTGTATGAAAATTCATGAACTCATTTTTGCTTCACCAGTTCATAGGCTTTTAAAATTGACAGAGATAAGCTATTCTCATTATGTTAATTATTGGAACTGTAATAGTAAATAGAAAATAATGAAAAATAAGATGCAGCTGAAGTTATTAAGTGTGTCATCATCAGCTGCTACCATGTGTGATCAGATGTAATAAAGCTGTCACATTTTATTCTTGGACATGCACTCAGTCTCTTTATAATACTGCAAGATTTTGTGTTTGTTAAAATGTTTCATACGTCTACACCGTTACTTACTGTTGTTTCTGCATTCTTTAATGTAATCACAGTCTTCCACTCTTTGTTTTATTTATTTTCTTCCCTGTGTTTCTCTGAAGCACATTGGCTAGTTGCCTGTCAATATATGCCTCTTTTGAAGATTATTCCAGCTGCACTACAGAATGTTAACTCATAACATTTCAAATTAGTTTGCACAGAAAAACCTGGCACATTTGGCTGCCCCTTGCTGCGTACTTCTTTGTTACATTATTGCTTTTAGGTAAAATTTTTATTTTCGCATGAGCATATGCTGTGGGCTGCTCTTTTAAATTCAGGGTTACAAAATTGGTAACATGCCCACATAGCCGTAGAATTTTCTGTGAATCCAAGAAGGTCAGATACCAACTGTACAGTGAAGTGAGTCAGGGATGTGGCAGCTGCTTAGCGTAGGCACATGCAGTTCTCACTCGACAGATTTAAACAGAAGAATCGGTTTTTAGGGCCAGGCAGTGTACCCCTGCCCTGTGGCAGTTTCCAGGGTTCTCTGAGTAGAAAAAATGTAATAATAGAACTAACTACTGCTCCCTTAGGCATCGCTGCATCAGACGACTAATATTATTTTTACGAGCATTTGGCAGGCAACCTCATAATTTAAAACAAAATGCTACAGAAACCAACTCCTCCTTGGCCAGTCCCAAGCCTGGCTGAAAAAGTGAGTAGGGTGGCATTTATGGAGGCTGTAAGGAGGCAGTGAAAAGGCCCTTGAGTATATAAAGGTGAGATGCATCTCTGTTTTTCCTTGGATCTGGAGAAGTCGTTTGAAAAAAGGTCCGCTGGAGGAAACTTTGGGACTTCTTCGCAAGGGAGAGCATTCCAGCACCTCTGATCCATGCTATGCAGAGCTTCTATAAGATTGCAGAAATTATATGAGGATGGCAAACCATATGTCTGAGAGAAAGTTCAAGACCACCACTGGTGTAAGACAGGGTGATATTCTGTCACCTTATCTTTTCATACTTCTCATTGACGATGTCATCAAAGCATGTAAGAAAAAGACCAAAAAGTATTCAGTTGAGCACTGGAAGATGAGACAGGTCTGTATTTCAGAGCCAGCATTTGCTGACGATGTTGCCCTGATTGCTAAATCAGAGGCACATCTTCAATCCAACCTGCAAGTCTAGTAGGAAAAGCTGGAGAAGAGAGGGATGGTTATCAGCAGCTCCAAAACAAAAACCATGGTGATCTCAAGAGAAGGAAAAAGGCATCAGATTATGCTGGGAGAATATATCCTGGAGCAGGTCAACCACTTTAAATACCTTGGAGCTATCATATACTGGAAAGGAGGCATCAAATAAGAGTTGGCTATCCGAAAAGCGGCAGCTGGGAGACTTTTTCAGGTCATAAATCGTGGATTCCTCAGCAAAACACAGATTTACAAGAGGACGAAGATGGTTGTATACCGCTCCACCTATGTCCTAGTCTTGACATATGGATGTGAGTCATAGGCAATGACTACAACACACAAAAGCCAGCTCCAAACCTCAGAAATGAGTATCTGAGAAAGATGGTTGAAGTAACAAGAAGTGACATGGTCCGCAACCAGACAATACAACAAGGCCTCAAAACCCAGCCCCTGCAGACAAGTAGAACAGTCCCAACTACTGTGGTTTGGCCATATATGCAGAATGGAAGAAGATCGGCTACCACGTCAAATATAGGACACCAAGAGTGGGGGATCCAGACCTCCAGGACAACCCAGAGTTTGCTGGGAGGATAACATTAGACAGTCCCTGAAGGATCAAAAACAAGATTGGAACCAGGCCAGGAGGAAGACCGCCGATAGGACAGGATGGCATTCTCTGGCAAGCATCCACACCCCAGGGTAGAAGAGGAATGACTAAGTAGTAGTAGCTACAGAAACCACTGCTGCAAGAGCATGGGAAGTCTGACACTGACTTCCTCCAAGGTGGCCAACAGCAACTGTTACAAATTCCCATGCTCCATATGGAGCCCATATAAAAATGGAAATGAGTAGTACCTCTAACACGGCCAGTACCCCTTCATTTAGGGCCATTTTGTCCTCTTTTTGTGGGGGGGGGT